>CATIWQ010366179.1:0-17016 GCA_949673415.1 Euphorbia schlechtendalii
CAATTTATGTAGCTCTTAAATGAAGTTAAAAAATTATATTTTTAAAAAAAGGGCATTTAGGACGGTTCTCTCAAAAGAACCGTCCCTATTGCCTCAACATTCCGGACGGTTCTCTTAAGAGAACCGTCGAGCATTCCGGACGGTTCTCTTTTAATAGAACCGTCCGTATTGCTCTAAACGGGAGCAAAACATTTTTTAAATAGTATTCCGGACATTTCCTTTAAAAGAACCGTCCGCAATGCTCCTTATTCCGGACGGTTTGAAACCGTCCGCATTAATGCTTATCAATCGCGTCGCAGCTTGTGCGGACGGTTCAAAACCGTCCGGAAAAGCAAAAAAAAACCGTCCTCAAAAGCCATTTCTGCACTAGTGAAACTAAAGTATCAATTTCACAAGGACAATGTTACTCCCTCTGTCTACTAAATATTATCGTTTTAACTAATTCATAGTTTTTAAGGTAATAACTAATCAAATAAGATGATTTAATAGTTTATCCTTTCATAAATGTACTATTCAATTTTCAAGACTATTAATTTGTTCAATAAAAATAATTTAACCTATAGTCTTCTCTTGTTATTGGAGATTAGAATATAATTATCTTAGAAGTTAAACAAATTAATAGGGATAGGAGCGAAAAAATTGGAAAAAAATATTTTAGAAATACAAAATAACAATAAAAAAAAATAACGAAATCCCTCGAAAATGAGAATTAGAGGAGAGAGTAACATTTAATTTTCTTGAACACCGTAAAGTTATTATATAAATCAAGATAATTGTGATGAACAATCGCTTCTATAAATACGCTGAGAAAGTTATAAAACTCACAAGTCAATTTTGCATCTTAATACACAATCTTTCTCCAACCCTAGGGAGCTGAGTTTATGTCAGCAAAATAAAAAAAAATCGAGCCTTATTTGTGATTAGGGTTTTCGATTTGGGGATTTCGGTCATGGAGGGAGGAGAAGCGGTTTCCGCCAATGATCAGCTCAGCATGATGACTTCGTTTCTTGAGATTGCAGTCGGCCAATCTACCGAAACTGCGAGACAGTTCCTTCAGGTATCTGTATCGTTATTTGCACAATTATCGTTATGGTTTTGCTTATGTCGGTGTTAAGATTGTGCTTCGATAGATGCGATCGCAGTTTTTCAGTTTGAGATGCTCATCGAGGTTGCTGGTATTGTGTTCTTGCTGTAGATTAAGTATTGAATTGTGTAGCTGGATCGGATTCACTTGTATTTGTCTGGACAATTGATGGCAGGAACCAAGGAAGACTAAGAACAATTTTTTATGATAATGTTTGTGCAATTGATGCCTATATTTGTTAGCAGGAGTCGTTCAGAGTAAAAGTGAGATAATGTTTGTTTTTTTCGCACATGCATGAAGGTTTTTGTATTAATGAGCTGTTATTTGCTGAATCTTTGAATGGGAAGTAATTGAAGGGATGCTAGATTGTCTCACTGGGGGTAGTTATTCGGGAATGTGACTTGTATAACTTGGCTTGTTGTATAATGTTTTATGTTTTAAGTTTGACTCCACCTTTGATTTTACTATCTCAACATTTAGAGCTTAATAGAGAAAATTGAGTTTTGAGTTTATGCTTCCTGTTTTTATATGGAACCTAATTGGATTGGAACAGGCTACCAATTGGAATCTTGAGGAAGCAATTATGTTGTTCTATATTGGCAATGAAGGTGGACAGGCAGCACCTGCATTACAGCCTCCTCGGTCAGACTATGCTGGTTCTTATCCAGATGTGGCTATTGTGTATGTTGGATGATCTTTTTTTATCACTGTGATTATTTGGCTGAATTATAATATGATGGTTTGATTTTACTTCCTTATTTTGCTTTCCATTGTCCATGATGAATCAGTGTCGGTGACCTTGAAAATCAAAATAGAAACAGAAACATTGGACTAGAAGCTGGAGAGGAAATACGCGCTCCTTTGCCAGTTGTGAGGGACACTCTATATGATGATGCTTCTATGATATATAGGTATGTCATCCTTCTCTAACCATTCCAATAATTTTAACTCCATTTGTGCTTTAACATGATGTATTTTAAGTGGAAAAGGTGGAGTAGAATTGGAGATTGATCATATTTACTGTTGCTAACTTGATATACATAGTTGCATCTAACGTTTTAGTGTCATTTACTCATTTTGAAATTTAAGGGCTACTGTCTTGGATGAAGTGAAAACATGTAGTTTTGCTCTGCAGTCTGCTTATTTGAACTGCTTCTGGTAGAAATTTGTTTTGAATCTCGTACAAATAGTCAATATTTATCTTGTCCCTTACGTATCTTATTTTCTTCAAAACTGTGATGTTTTGATAAAATGATTTCCTTTAGGTTTTTTGAGCCCTCTCTTTGTTTTTTCATATAAGGACGATCCCAGTAGTTGGATTTTAGTCTCCATGGCCATTGTATAGTAGGAATTATCGTAATCAAGAATTCCGCATCTCTTATTTGAATGGAATGTGTACAATTATAAATTTTTGAACCTTATTTTTCTTTATTTCATCTGTGAGTCTTCTAGGCGTTGTGTTACGGGTTTACCCCTACAATTTCTTTCTTGCTCGAGGACCTGTTGTTTCAACTTTTTTCTTTGTCATATGATGGTTTCTTTCTTTTGTTTTCTTAAGAGCGTCAAGGATGGGATTTCTGCCACAGGAACCAAGCTCATTGGTTGCATTTCGCAACTTTGATGAGGAAATGAGGCGCCCTGCAGTTTGGGAAACAGATCAAGGAGCTACATCTACTGCTGGAAACCCTAAGGATATTAATCTTGCTTCGCTGTATCGACCTCCATTTCATCTAATGTTTAATGGCTCTTTTGAGAAGGTTGAAATTTTCTTCATGTTTTTTGCTGTCTTAAAGTTTTGCATTTTGGTACCTGTAATTTTTGTTGTTTAATCCAGGCTAAAGGAGCTGCTTCTGTTGGTGACAAATGGCTCTTGGTGAATATTCAATCCAACAAAGAATTTAGTTCTCATATGGTAAATTTGGAACTTCCCCATTTCACCTGAAATGGCTTATATTATACTTTCATTCTCACTTGATTCTTTCTGCATTATCTCTGAAGCTTAATCGGGATACATGGGCAAATGAAGCTGTTGGTCAAACTGTTAGTACGAATTTCATCTTTTGGCAGGTCAGTTTCATGTTTATCGGTTTATATTCTGTTACTGTATTCTGTTGACCTAGTAGAGGAAAGCTTGTAATGCTGCTATAACTGCTTTCTTTAAAAAATCTGAAAAAAGCCAACGTGTATGAGAACATAAATTCTTTTCTATTCTATTATTTTTACCATAGTACACCATTAATGTGAATGTGATGCATATATAATATAGGTGTATGATGATGTGAGCGAGGGAAAGAAAGTTTGCACCTACTACAATTTGGAAAGTGTTCCAGTTGTGCTTGTGATTGACCCTATAACAGGGCAAAAGATGCGAGCATGGACTGGAATGGTACACCCTGAGAGTTTGCTAGAGGTATGTGAGATAACATATGTTTTTTTTTCTGGAAATTGATCTTTAACTACTTTTAAAATAGTTGAACTTGGCTAACATATGATTTCAATTATAGGATCTAGTTCCATACATGGATGGCGGCCCACGAGATCATCATGTTACTCTGTCACATAAGCGTCAAAGAGGAAGTTCTCAAGCTCCACAGAAAAAGAAGGGTGATGTTCTTTTAATTTCTTGTTGCTTAAAGGCTTTTTCTTTCATGTCTTATGATTCTTCCATCATCTTCTATTTTCTCACGAGCATTGCGAATATCTGAGGAACTAGGTGAAAAATAAGTATAGAGAGACATATAAGTCAAACAAAATGGTTCTTAGTTGCTGCTATGTTTTCTACATACTTATGGTGATTTCATAATTTCTGAAATATGTTCCAAATTTTAGTTGAATAGACGTGAATCATGTGATCTGCTTAATTTTTTTTTTCTTTCTCATTGGTGAGATATAACGTATTATTCCCCAAATACTTTGGGTTGGGAATGTCTGTAATATAACGTATTAATTGTTCGGCATCGAAGGATTACTCTCCAACGTATGCTAACGCTAGC
The DNA here is from genome assembly GCA_949673415.1 of Euphorbia schlechtendalii. Classification (NCBI taxonomy): domain Eukaryota; kingdom Viridiplantae; phylum Streptophyta; class Magnoliopsida; order Malpighiales; family Euphorbiaceae; genus Euphorbia; species Euphorbia schlechtendalii. The sequence continues at coordinate 4,078 of CATIWQ010366179.1, forward strand.
CGAGGAAACCTTGTAATGAATGCTATGGGGAAACAGTGTATTATTTGTTTAGACAATTTCGATTTGATATTTTAAGTTTTATTTATACTTATGCAGAGAGAAACTTAGAAGTTAAGGAACCATTTGTTGTATTTTTTCAAATTGAGGGGTTGTCAGATAGTTTTTCACTTTATCATGTTGGACGTATCTGAATGATGTATTTCTGTGTTTACTCCTTACATCAATGTCTGCAAATCGTTTTTTGTTCTTTCTTTTACACTCTTTTGTAAATAATTGCAGTTGAAACTAACGAAGAAGATGAGGAAGTGCAAAGGGCATTGGCTGCCTCAATGGATGAGATGAAGGACTTGAATAGAACAACAGGTTCTGATATTACAGGTCCAAGCAATGCTGATAAGGAGGAAGAAACACAGGTTCCCGAAAAACCGACATATCCAGCGCTACCTGCAGAACCCCAGGGCGATCGGAGCCTTATGTGCCGGGTTGGACTTCGTTTTCCTGATGGACGCAGAGTTCAGAGAACTTTCCTGAAAACAGACCCAATTCAGGTACAAGACCATTTGTTTGCTCATATAAATTTCCCATTCTAAAAACCTTATAGAAGACGGTATTCTATTGTTAGCTCATAGCTGGCATTTGGTTCCATTTAGGCTAAATGCATCAAGACCCACCTGAACTTGTCGAACTTTATTCAGATTCTAGCATTCTACCTTGAACTTTCAAAAGTTCAATTTAACCACCCGAACTCGGAAAAAGTGCACCAGTTTACCCCCTTCAACGCCACGTGTCAAAATCTAGTTGATTCAACTTTTAAAAAACGTCATTTTTCTGATTTCCCCCTCTCCATCCAAAAGTTGACATGTGGCATTAAGAGGGGGGAGGCAAACTGGTGCACTTTTTCCAAGTTCAGGTGGTTAACCGGAACTTTTCAGGGTCCAAGCTCAGGGGTCTTGATGCATTTTTCCTTCCATTTAATAATGTCCTTCTCTCGGAAAAAGATTCTCTAAATTTGGGATTGATTTTCAACCCAGTGGTCCGTGATGATGGAAATGTTCTGAAAATCTGAATTCTTTTCCTGTCTTTCTATAAACTCATCTCTCACTAATCGATATTTGAATGATTCGTTTTTTGGCATGACAGTTGCTGTGGTCATTATGCTATGCTGAAATAGAAAAGACAGGAGGGGGGGCAAGGCCATTCAGACTGACCCAGGCGATCCCAGGCGCAACTAGTCTGGACTACAATAGCGAGTTGACCTTTGGAGAGTCGGGCCTGGCCAACTGTATGATCTGTGTTGCTTGGGAATGAAACTCTAAACTTGGTGGTTTGGTTTTTTTTTTCTTTCATCGAGTCTGGATCGATGTTTTTTTCTTTGCTTCTGTTTGTTTTGTCCAGAAAGTCGTCGCCTTTGAACCTCGTCTTTATTTATTGCTTTGTTATGTAAATTCAACTAAGCATTATTATGGATCTACAGGGATTTGATATGGAATTAAGAAATTTAATTTATGTTACTGATTAAGCTTTGGTTGTTTATGATTTGAATAGCTTCATCCTGACCTGTAGATTTAGATTGAATTATGAATACACAATGTTCATTTGTGCGTCATACACAGCAGGTTTACTAGTCATTTCACATATTTGTGTCACCTATGACTACGAATTCTCTTGTTAAATGTAAGTTGTTCCGACCGGCTTTCAAGGGTGGAGCTTGTATGTTCATCTCTTGCTAAGTTCTGTCCTAGCTTTTAACTTGTCAAAATTCAAAGTTTTGGTGATTTTGTTCAACATTTTTTACTCCGAGTTTCGTTGTGCTTTTGCAAGCTGCTTTTTTGAAAAGTTACATTTTCAAGCTTTTCTTGTAAGCAGCAGAGTTAATTTTGGAAAAAACAAGTCAGACAGTTCTTAATTAAATAGCATGGAGAATTAAAATGTGTTGTTCAAAGTCAAAATATGTAGTTATATAAAAAGTTTGCGAGAGCAATCTATTCGAATAGTAGCTTGAAAAGCAATACCAAACAGACCCTAGAATATCTAAGTTTAGCTAGACCTATTTGATGATTATTAATAATAATTTATTACTGTTAGATATTATATTTCAAGGTAAACTTAAAAAAATAGTATGCGATTTCATTTATTAATAAAACGGGGTTTGAGGATTTTTTTACATAAGGGGTTCGTAGTTTCAAAATAATTTGCAAAAAGAGGATTTCCTATCGATTTTATCTAAATTTTTATGGGATGGCTAATAAAAACATTATACATATTAATACATAATAATGATAAATATTTTTTAATAATGTAATTAAATTTAAAAAATCTTTGTAAATTACTCAATTCTTGACGTATAATTTTTAAATAATAAGGCTAAATTATTAGATTGATGAATTGTTAAAAATATTATATATAATACCACTATTATGAAGTCACAAGTTTCCTTTTGCAAAATTTTAAAATCACAAACCTCTATTTTTTTTTAAAAAAAACTTACAAATCTCGTTTTATAAATGAGTGAAACACGATACTTTTTATATGTTTGCCTTATATTTTAAATACTTGTTTTGATCTAATGACAATGGACTTGAGACTATGATGAGCTTAATAGTAGTATTTTACTAATTGTGAACGTTTTATACATATATATCATTTTGCAACTTATTCGTAGTCCTTCAAAGGTAGATCTCTGTTCGTTTGGGAGGCTCTTCATTGGATATTTAACTAATAGCATCAACTCAAGCTCATATTTTAGAACTTTAAACCTAAACCAGACATAGGTTATTCCCAAGTCTGACCCGTTGGTCCATGTTGATTTTTTCTTTTGAATTTTTACGAGGATAGATAGAATTAAAATGTTAAAATTTAAATATAAATGTTTAAGGCCCTGTTCTTTTCAACTTCTAAAAACTGAATTGAACTTATTTCAGTGTAAATTTATGACTACATATAACTGAATTTAACTGAACTGAACTTAATTGAATTTTAGTTGAAGAGAATATGGCCTAATTATCACATGTATTTGCATTTATTGAGTGTTTTAATGTAGAAGAGTATTTATTGCAGCTAAATTTAATAAAAATATAAAACATTTAATAAAAATAATATATATATAAATAAATATATATAATATATTAAATTATTATCCATCGGGTCGAACTTGAGTGTGTATACAAAAACCAAGTCCGATCCATAAAATTTTGAGTTTTAGTGGGCTCGAGCTTGGTAGGAACTACGAAACAATTGTCCAAGCTTGGCCCTTGGGATCGGCTTAGGCCAGACCTAACAGGAGCCCGACCAAATGAATAAGTCTACTTCAACAAATACATTTTTTGTAGCATCAAATAATAATTCTAACATCATTTCCAATTTACTTTGTATTCTCTACTTTAAACTCTATTTTTAAAGGATTTCCCCATTTTATTAAGATGCTACAGTAAATTCGCTCTACCCATTACTCTATTTTTCTTCTTCAAAAAAATTATCTTTGTCAAACAATATTTTATTATTATTATTATTATATTACTTTTGAAAACATTATATTTTTATAATCATTTAACAAAAATATTCAAATTTAGATTATTTTCATATTAGATGATAGATATAAATTTAAAATAATACATCACAATTAATATTTGATATTTAACAATAAATAATTTAAACACAAATTTTTAAAATAATAAATCAATGAAATATTGTAACGATAAAACATGTTAAAATTATTTATAAACTAAACAACAAAATTATAATAATTATCCGTTAATTTATTTAAATATAATAAAAATATATCCTTACTTCAAAAATAAAGAAGGGTGATGGATTATTTCAAATTTGCGGTAACTCATATCTTGCTCTATTTTTCGAAGTAGGGATTTAGAGTAACATTGGAGTACAACAATATTCTATATATAGATATTACTCCATATATAAAGTACGATTGAAAATGCCCTAAATACTTTATTACGAGGATTGGAATACTTCTTTTATTAGTTTCGGACATAAAGAAAGTCTATATCGATAATAATATTAATTATCATTATTAATCATGATTTTCAGAACCGAACTGGTCATCGAACCGGTGAAGAGGGTGGTTCATGGATTTAAGGTTCAACCGGATTAAATCGGTGATCGAACCAGATTCTCTCAAAACCTGTTAAATACTAATATATTTGATATCAAACATATAATATAAACAATAGCTAATAAAATTTAAAATCTTAATATAAGTAAATACTTGATATCACATCATTCAGAGTGCACTTAATATAAAAATAAACAACGTTTTAGTTCATACTTAAAAGTTCAAACTTCATATATAAATTCTTAGTTCTCATTGATATCTCTTGTAAACAATGGAGTGGCTGATGTGGAAGAATAAAAAACATGATGACTGGAAGGATTAAACATAATGATTGGAAGGATTAAACAAATCCAAATTCACATCTCACATTTGTACATCAATTTTCCATTATTTCCTTGCAATGTTTCCATGCTTGATCAGTCCTCCCACGAGAACTAACAACCTCACTTGTCATCCTATTACACAAGCATCAACGTAAAATAAGTAAGAAGTAATTCTAATTATATGAAAAACTACAAGATATTTATAATATATCACAATATCTCAAATGACAGTGTTACACCAAAAGATACAGCAACATATTTGGAAAACAAATTTAAGCACCTTAGGCCATGTTGAATACATTAAGCTTTTGTTTTGACTATCAAACTTGATGGAAGCTTGTTTTGATTAGTTAACTATTTCAGTTTTACGGTAAACGAATGACCCTAAACCCAAAACGATAGATAAAACATAAATGAAATACCTTTACTAATATTGCAAACTCAATCAAGGAGATAAGAGATGAAGTATTTGCTGTAGATATGAAATCAAAGAGATGAATTTTGAGGTTTTATTCATAAGAAAATTGGAAGTAAAAGAAAAGGAAGAGCAAGCGTCAGTGCTTTGGAATGAGTATATGATTAAAAGAGTTTGGTGTTTTGGAATAATTAATCCACAGAATTTAGAGTTTTTAATTACTGCTTTATTAGACCCGGAAGAACCGGCACCGGTTCATCTTGGATTCTTATATTTCAACAGAATCCATTGAAAACCAACCGGACTAAGCACCGATTCCGGTTGAACAAGGTTGAATCGGCTGGTCCGGTTTTCAAAACCTTGGTATTAATAAGTAAAAAGTATAGAAAACAGTGTAAGATCATATTCTCCTCATCTTATTTGAAATTTATTGATTTTGACATAACTTTTCTGAACTTGACTGACACTAGAAAACAGAAATTAAAATTCTAATATAACAATAACAATAATTCACTATAATTTAAAATAACATGTAATACTTTTTAAAATATCAATATAATAATAATAATCCTTAATATTTTAATATAGTACCATATGTGGCCTTTGTCACATTGGGATTCTTTTCAAATTAATTTGAATTGTTTTGTGTGTAACCCCATTTTTAAGGTCCATAGAATTTGGTTTGGTTTTTTTATTACGAGTAATTTCAGTTATGAATTTGGTTGGTTTGTAATATAACGTCTTGTTCTCAACTTATTTAGAATTTATTGAACTGAACTTATTTTAACTAAGCTGAACATATTTAAACTGAAACTAAAACTTAATATAAATATAACAATAACAATAATTCATGATAATTTAAAATAACATCATGCTACTTTTTAAAATTATAATAATAATAATAATATTAATAATAATAATCCTTAATATCTTAATAAAGTACCATATTACATAGTTGCCTTTGTCACATTGAGATTTCTTTCAAATTAATTTAAATTGTTATTGTGTAACTCCATTTTGAAGGTCCTTTGAATTTTTTTGGTTTTTTTTATTATTGGGAATTTCAGTTATGAATTTGGTTGGTTTGTAATATAACGTTTTGTTCTCCTCAACTTATTTAGAATTTATTGAATTAAACTGCACTTGTATGAACTAAATGAATATATTTAAATTGAAACTAAAACTTAATGTACTGAAACTGAAAATTAAGAATTGAGACTTATTTGAAGACTAATTAATCATATCAATTTATTAATATCATAGTAAAAATAGTCCAAAATAATAGGATACTACTTTAAAATATTAATATAATTATAACAATAATCCATAATATTTTAAAAAAACACTATATTACAATAAAATTTATTAATGATAATCAATTACAATAATAACTTAAATTAATATTATACTATCATATTGTAATTTTTATTATTTTTTCTAACTTATTATTAACTTAAATATTATATTACATTATAAATCTAATTATTATCGATATACAAAAATTTTAATTTTATTTATATTAAAGCAAAATATTCAAAACAAAAATAGCTATCATTAATTTTTGTAAAATATTACACAATACCATGAGCTACTATTTATTAATTAAGATTCAATATTAGTTAATAATACTAAATACTAAAAATTGAAATTGAAACTAAATCGAACTTAATTGAATTGATTGTTAAATAAGTTGAGGAGAACAAGACCTAGGGTTGAAAACGGGGCAGAGAATCTCCAAATCCGATGGAGATTCCCCGATAAAAATTCTCCACGGATAGGGAATGGAGAATTTTTTGTACCCTAGTACGATAAATCCCAAATTATTTCGGAAATCTCCAAATATTTTCTAAATTCTATAAAATTATTGTTTATATTATATAACATATGGATATCATGGGCTTCTACCAAGTCATTTTTTGTAGTTTTACTAACCTTGTAACTCTAAAAGTTCTGTATATAAATGGAAAAATAATGTAGAATTGAATCAAATATTGTTGATTTGATGTTTTTATTTATATTCTTATTTTAAATGTTGAACATTGCATTTCAAGTTTGACGTTTATTTTCTTAGGAGTTATTATGTAATATAATAGACTTTATAAATATATATTAAGACTTCAAATTTAGAATTAAATATTGACACAATTTGATCGTTTTAAATTTTTAAGTATTGATTCAAAGTTTTTGTAGTATGAAATTTTGAAAATATTTACATTATTCATTTTAGTGGAGAATTGGGAAATTCTCGATACCCAATGGAGAATTCCTGATGAGAAAATGGAGGAAATATTATCCCTGAATCCTTAATGGATATGTATATGTGGAATATTTTTTTCTTGAAAATTTAATGGGTTTAAAGATGAGAAATGCATTATTGTCTCATTTAACCGCGTTTTCATCCCTAACAAGGCTTATAGTGTCAAGTTCTCTTCCCTCACTTAATTTTGCCATGTTTTTTTTTTATTTTCTTCATTTACTTAAACTAATAATATTTATATTGTTACATGACAAAGGTTAAATAAAGAACAAGAAAATAATGGGTAAAGCAAATATTTTTCCAAATAGATTAAAAAAAAAGGAAAATGAGCCGTTATCCACAGTGAAACAATCCAATCTCCTGTCTGTGTTTCAGTGACAAAATAAACTACGTACAAAAAAATCTTCTTTTCCCTTTTCTCTTTACCACTCAAACTCTCCTCCTCCGCCGTGTCGGCCACCCCTCCGCCTTTACCTTATGTCCGAACCTCCCTCTACAAATCCCCAACCACCCCCTCTCCTCCCCTCCTCCGCCAACTGCGAATACCGCAAAGGCAACTGGACTCTCCAAGAAACCCTAACCATTATCGCCGCCAAAAAACTCAACGACGAACGCCGCTCCAGACCCAGCTCCTCCTCTTCCAAACCCCGCGAGCTCCGGTGGAAATGGGTGGAGAATTACTGCTGTTCTCACGGCTGTTTCCGTAGCCAAAACCAATGCAATGATAAATGGGATAATCTCCTCCGTGATTACAAGAAAATCCGCTACTACCAATCCAAATCCATTAACAAATCCGCCGCCTCCTCCTCCGCCGGCGGTTCATCGGATTTTCTACTTTCTTACTGGAATATGGACCGGCAGCAACGGAAGTTCTATAATCTCCCTTCCAATATGTCGATTGAGGTTTTTCAAGCTCTTGATGAAGTTATTCAAAGAAAGTATGTAAGCAATATCCAACAGCCGCCGGAAGTTCTTGCTCTTCCTCCTCCGGTGCCGGAGATGGATTCTCCGGTGGAATCAGGTACGTTTGTTACCTTTTTCTTTTTTTTTTTTGCAGTTGCAAGTATTGTTAGAGTGTCAGTGTCATACCAAATGAGAACTTTTTTGTTTGTCATGTTATAAAATTAGTTTGGTCAAACTTGCAGGTTTGAAAAACTCTCTGTTACTCTTTTTTTTTTTTTTGATAATGACTCTATTTTTATTCTTACAATATACTACAGTAGTAATGCATTTATTTTGCTGATATAGTTACACGCTTTTAACTTATATAGTGACTATATACGTTAATATTTTCATATATAAATTTGGATACACCAAAAAAATTGGGTTATAAACATATTAGTTATACTTTTAAATTAGACCGACTCATCAACATATTCCATATCATAATTTACTATACCATATGTTACATTAAAGTTTGACATGTTGGTACTCTAGAGTAAACTTTAAATTCAATACTCAATGATTTTGTGAAATAGTGTTTTTTTTATGAGCCGTTGCCTTAAAATTTTTGGCTTGTTTATTTTTGTAATTTGAGGGTACATAGAAAGGATCCATTTTAGTAGGCTTGTAAAATTATTTTGGTTGTATATTAAGTTTAAATATTGATTTAGATTTTAAGATCATATAGTTCATCATTCTATAAATATTCGTATGAATAAGTAAGATGTGTATACAAATCATAATAAACTAAATTAATTATAAATGAGAAGTTAAGTGATGAAATAAATACTTTTAGCTAATTCAATTGTATAAATCATAGTCAAGTTGAGAGTTTGAATTGATCCTTTATGATGAAATACATGCTATGTGTTCGATGAATTGGATTCAAAACAGATTCCATCAGATCCACAAAATCCAAATGTATTAACTATTGTCCCTGGTATTAAATCAATACCCGCAGAGTAAATATGCTCCCACTTATAAGTAGCACACTCTTACGTGAACAATTTGCACTTTACATCTAAATTAAACATTGTATATAGATAGAATCCAACTTTTATTTCTATCTATACACGAAGAATTCCAAAATTCTATACAAAAGACTCGGTATTCTATAAACACAAACCTAAAACCTAAATCATTTGTTTATTTACCCCGGTGACCTTAATTATTTGTTTATTGTCATTAACATTTCAGAGTTAAACGGTCAAAAATATATAAAAAGCTGCAAAACATAAGATACGGGTGAAAGGTGATAATAGTACATTTCTTGGAGTATCCAGTATAACAAATCTTCTTTAATTATAATTGTCCAAAGGAAAAGTCAAAATGTAGTGAAGTGAAGGGTATTTGTGTAATTTAATTTAGTGGTATTTGCAGAGCAATGTATAGTAATTGCATGGAAAAGTGCTAAAAGCCCTACCATCGCCTCTTTCTTTCTTTCTTTCTTTACCTTGCCCCATCAAAAAGTTCAAGTTGTGAATTTTTCTCTTTTGTTGTACATTATTCTACTCCACTTTTACAAAACACATCTAGCTAATTACAAATTAATATTGAAATAAATTCAATTCAATTTATATAAGTTTAATACATCATACTCCACTTTTACGAAAATGGTTGTTGCTCCTTGTGAGTGCCTTTTGACTTATTGATTATAAGCTATATTTTGGTTTAAATATATCTAATGAACAATTTAATATGAAAATAGCAGGGTAAGTTTTTGTAAGAGTTTAAATTTTTGAAGAGGTTAAATATCGAACCCAATTGGCATTAAGCAGAGTGAGTGATTGTAAATTGTTTAAATATAAGCTCAAAAAATAGTTTGTAACTTTCAATTTGCAACTCATTTATATATTATAAAATGGGGGCAAGTCAAGCACCTTTTTTCATTTTCTAGTTTTCTAAACTCCATTTTGCAAGATTTACAATCAACAATTATGACAAATATTGTATTGTTTGTGTATTTGATTATATATATGTAATAAAGAAGGGAGGGAATCAACAGAGACAGAATCAAGTGAAGATAAATTAGGGGGCAGCATCAGCTCAAAAAGGAAGAAAATGAAAAGAGTTGGAACAAGCATAAAACGCAGCGCTTTGATAATAGCAGAAACAATGAGAAAATGTGAAGAGAAGAAAGACAAGAGACATCAACAAGTAATGGAGTTTGAACAACGTAAGCTTCAACTGGAACAGACAAGAACTGAACTCAACAGACAGGGCTTGTCAACTCTTCTTATGTCTCTTACCAGTCTTTCTTCTGCTCTTCAATCTTTTACTTCACCCCCTTAAACTTGATTGATTAAGTATTTTAATTACCTAATTATGATTTATGATTATATATGTTATGTGTAGAATTAGTGCACTCCAGATTGTATATGTACGATCAATTAATAGTACAATAAAACATTCGTATATTATTCGGGGACGGTGTTAGGGTTTGCTAAGTTGAGAGCAGAATTTTAGTAGAGGAGCAATGTTGCCATAACTGGTGCGATAAGGATTTTGTAAATTTAGGAATTGATATATTTGTAAATTTCAATCAATCTCAATCATTCATTCATTTTAATGATTGAGATTAAATTTTAATTTTCTGTGAATTCTATAGTTGAATTAAATTTCAATAATTTAAATTGAAAAGGATGGATAAGATTGAGTGAAATTTACAAATTTACAAAAATTGAAATTTAGATAATGTCTTAGTTCAGATTTTTCATGTGGTTTGAGGCCATTAAACTGTTTTGGTGCCAATTATATACTTCTTCATTTGGTATGTGATTGATATCTTGATTGATTTCAAGATATTAGTTGCATTCAAACATTAAGTTAGTTAGTATATAATAGACCTGTTCGCAGGCCGGGCTACCCGCCCGGCCCAGTCTGAGCCCGCTTCTATGGGCCGGGCTTGGACACGCATTTTTTTAAAAAGCCCGGCCCGAGCCCAAGCCCAAGCCCATCAAAGCCCGAAGATTTATGGTCCGGGCTTGGTTTTTATATAAATACCCGAGCCCGGCCCGACGAATAATTTTATATATTTATTATATATTTATACATTAAATTTATTATTATTTTAAGATTTTATATTTTATCCTATTAAATTTTTATACTTTGTTACAATAAATATTATTAAATATTAAAGATTTTAAGTAAATAATGTAATTATATTTAAAATTTAAACATATTTTAACTTTTTTTATATTTTTTCTATTAATTTAACAAAAAAATTAATAACAAATAAAATATTCATGGGCTTGGGTCGGGCTTGGGAATAAGTTTGTTAGCCCAGCCCGAGCCAGAAATTCTAAAGTACAGGCTTGGGCCGGGCTTGGGTTAACGTTTTTAGTAAAAAGTCCACCAAGTCCGGCCCGAACCCGACCCGGCCCGGCCCGCCCGATGAACAGATCTATTTATAATATGTAGGATTTGAAATAAAAGAAACCCATTGAGAATTTGTATTTTACATTCCTAATCCGTACCGACATAAATTAAATTTTTCATGATATTTGATTATTCCTGACATTAACTCAGCTGACTAATTTAATCTGTAAATTTTGGAAATACTATTTCAAGAAAACAACTCCAAGCCAATATTATTCATTTTATTTCTATATAAAATAAATTTTGGAGTACAATTTTATGTCGAAACTGTACATATACATGTTTTTTGGAATAACAACCATATAACATCAATTCCTTTATTATATTTTTATAATGGCAAATGTTATATTGTCGTATTAGATTACAAGTGGTTTCCTTTTCTTATTCCTTTGTAAAATATTGGTTGTGTCACAGTTAAAATTTCAGTCACTTGATTGAGACCCGACTCTGACAATTTTGGGGTTTAGTGGAAAAACTATTTACTTATTGTAAAAGGTAGGATTTAAAATCACCTTTCACTTTATAATTCTAACATTTTACGATCTCTAACATTATTTATATTCACTTTTTTTATCTTTTTATTAATAATAACTAAAATGTAAACGGAAAAATATTTTGAGGTTCTTTCCGGTGATTATAATCTTAGGCGGTGACACTTGTTGCACCACCCCAAAATCAACCCTTAGATTATAAGAGAATCCAAAGATGAAGATCACTTATATAGTAACGTGTGATAACATAGCATTTCTATTTCTGTTTAATAATAATATTTTCCGACATGATATTGATGCACCACCCCAAAACCAACCTTAGATTATAAGAGAATCTAAAGATGAAGATCACCTATATAGTAACGTGTGATAACATAGCATTTCCATTTCTGTCTAATAACAATATTTTCCAATATATATAGTATATTAGCCGCTCTGGTTTTTTTAATTATCATTTTGATTGTTTATATTTTTTTATTTGTCAATTTAAGTTGCTCCCTCCGTCTACTAAATATTATTATTTTAGAGAGATTTTGTTATCTGTTTTTTATTATCATTTTGTATTTTCAATGCAATTTTTTTCTCGAAGTTTTCCATTCCTACCCCTCTTAATTTGTTCAACTTTCAATGTAACCATAATTTAATCTCCAATAACAAGATGAGAAGACTATAGGAATCAATATTTAAACATATTAATGAAGTCTTAAAAATAAGTATGACATTTATGAAAGGGTAAATTAGTAAATCACCTAATTCAATTAATTATTATCTTAAAAATTGTGAATTAGTTAAAACGATAATATTTAGTAGACTGAGGAATAATAAGTATTTGTTTATAATATAGACTTATATTTCCAACAGTGTTTTAACTAAATGAATTATCTGACCAAAAATAGCAAGAACGTGTAAAAGTAAAGTTAATGTGTGCAATCAATGCATTTAACAAGAAATTAATAACTTTGAATCATTCTATAATTATTCATTATTACGACTATTGACTAACATGTAGTAATATTAAAATATTAAATCGCGATAGACAAATAGCATGTGGATAGAAAGTT
>CATIWQ010366245.1:0-12172 GCA_949673415.1 Euphorbia schlechtendalii
TCATATAAAAGATTTCATGTGGTATGTAGTTGTTTTTTATGCAAATGCAGATACTAGGTAAATCTTGGGAGTAAAATGATCTAAAGTGGAATTCTATGAAAAAAGAGTGAAAAAGGTGCAAAAAGATGCGTGGAACTTAAAAATTTGGCTTAAGATCGAAGTTGTCAAAGATCGGTGAAGTTACAAGGAGAATTCTGAAGAAAAATGCAATTCATGGTCGCAACTTGTTCTTCTTCAAAACAGAAATCTACCAATAAAAAATTCACGGTCGCGACTTGTATATCCTGATCGCGACTTGGATGGTTTTCTGGTTTAATCTTCTTAACTACCAATTGCCAGATAAGGATGATCAACCATCATCAACCACCATCAACTACCAACGAATAGACACCTGTGAAAGTGGGATTTTGTACCAGCTCGGGTGTTCATGGTTTTTCAAGATATTTATCCTCGAATCACATGATTTTCGATCATCCGACGATCTTCAAACAGGAGTTCTCCTCATTAAAAATAATGTTTGGGATCCTAAATAAATATTTAAAGGCTTATAATATTTTTAAAGGTCCAAAATAATTTAATTTGATTATTTTGAAATACAGGTATATATAATTTGTATATATATATATATATATATAATATTTTAATATATTAAATTAAATAATTAAAAAAAGAAAATGGTGTACGGGGACCAAAGAATTAATTCTTTGGTCCCTAACCCCCTCGCTGAAGAGTTCTGCAAGTGGGGACCCTTGTTGAGGTGAAGAGTTCCGCAAGTGGGGACCCTCGCTGTACTCCTCAGTGAGGGTTACCACCCTTACTAAACTCTTCAGCGAGGGCCTCGTCAAAGAGTTCGACGAGCCCAGTTTAACCCCGTCCTGAATTTTTATAAATTCGGTACTCTTTCGGATTGAAGGAGGCTCGAAAATTCAGAGAAAATTCACTTTTTCAGATAAAAAAACACATAAAAATACTTTCTTTTCTTCTAATTTTTTATTGGATTCAAAACACATTTGGATCCCAAATTTCTTCATCTTAAAATCAAATTTCTTCATTTTTTTTCTTCAAATATCCTTAGATATTCTCGGGTCAGAACCAATTTAGAACCCGAGTCTGATTATCATTTGGATAAATAAACACAAATTTTTTCACATTAAATTACAATTAAATCAAAACGAACGAGGAACACTCCCGGGGATCGAACGGATACGCCGAAGTGGATTCATACCGCAAGGGTATGCCTCTGAGTTCCTAGAACTGTGAATTCCAAGCTCATCATCCGCTTCATCTTTTTCTGATTTTATTTGTGGATCTAGGAATATTTTTTATTTCTTTTTATGCAAATAATGTTGTAATTCTCTTCTTCCTCTTTATTTCTTTTCTTTATTTTTTTGGAATACCCTAATGAAGGGAATTAAAATTATTCCCGGATAACAGACCTCACTTTATGCCATGAGATCATTTTCACGAATAAACTTGATGAACATATGCGTAAATAAAAATAAACTATTTTTATTTAAAATAACAATTTTAAATTGTCGATGTTTTAATTAGGCCACACGGACCTCACTACAATCAAATCGAACATATGTGATATCCCCTATGCTAATCTTTATGGATGCAGGTTAGATGTATGTTTAGGATTTTATTTTTCCTTCAGGTATTGCACATATTTTTTAGGAAATGTAATTAATAGGTTAACAGGCGGTTGCATCTCTCGATTTTTGGAAGCCTTGTAATTTTTATTTTCGCATTTATTTTCCACCTTTATTTCTGCATTTACTTATTATTTTGTGGATGGGTTTACTGCTTTTTCTATACGTGAATCATGAATTTAAACTCAAAAAATGACCTAAGTGCGAATATGCATAACTAAAAGAATACGGTTTTCTGTAGATGTATTTTAATGTGATCACATAAGAAACAAGTGACTTATCCTGGACCCGAATCTCTATGTCTTGGTGGGCCATCCCTCGAACATTAAACCTTACAGAACTCTAATTCCAGGAAAGAGCTAATCTAGGTGGTGACTCCATACTAAGAGATGACGGATTCGGGTTTGACCAAATCTAAAATGTTTATCCCTTTCTCTTTCAACCTTTTCCTAGGTCCCACAACCCGGTGCCCTTTTTCAAACACCTCGATGGACCACGCCTCTCATCTTCCACGCGCTCTCGGCCCATAGCTCCGTGTCGCCCGCTCATAGTGGCGACTTCGCTGGGGATTTTTTCTAAAAAGTTATTTTTCAAAGGTTTTAGATTTTCGATAAGTACCGAAAATTATTGATCACATTATTCCATTTTCTCTTAATTATGACATATTCCTAATAACGAATTGTAGTAGAAGGGATTAGCCCATAAGTCTAAGGTACCCTTATTACTGCGAAGCTTTCTCTTGTACTAATCTACCACCATGGGAAAAGATAGTACTTGAGTGGGCAGAGCACTTGTTGCCATATCGCATGTACCTCCCTCATGAGAGGCTTGGAGTGTATTTCAGTGTAACAAGAACCTTCTACATCAGCAACCATTTATAAACCCTCATGCAAATAAGCCGTAGGCATTTTCCCTAGGTTGTTACCCAAACACGCGACCATGCATTATATTTTTCTTGTAGGTGCGCTCCTTAGTATCTTCATTGTACTAAGATGAACCAAACTTAGGATAGAGACTAGCCAAAAACCCTACACGCGGGAGTTGTATGGTTGGAAGTTTGGACGTTTCATGATATGCGCTATATGTAGACTATTTTCAATTTGTCACTGAACAAATGTCATGCTAACCACGAATTGTTGTGCAGGCACTTGAACGCACACACTCATGGTATTAAATGTACATATCACGATACCAAACCAATGTCACATACACTCAGGTACAGTTAACACTATATATTGTGTCACCCTAGGATAACATAAAACCACTTAAGAACATCACTTACTCCTTTTTAGCGAGATGTCCACTTGACATCTAGCTACTAGCCTGTACATGGCTAACATACATTCCTTTTACTACTTGATGTCCACTTGACATCCGACACTTAGATTGCAAGGGGTAATAACCTTTCCACCACATTACCCATGACATGTCCACTAGACATCCGACTCACAGCCCTTCCGGGGCTATTACACACACCATAAGCCTAAACAAGGCAAATACCTCCCCAAAACCATATTTCCCACATTTAAGAATATCTCAGTTGATGTCTGAACCTAAGCCCACATGAGGAAAACCTACTTCAAAAGTCTTACCTAACCAAATCTTCAAGGGTATACACCTCATACCCGAATCATTCTCACACACGAGGTAATAATTCACGTATCACCACATACCCTCAAATAGTGATGACCACACAGGAATTCGAAACTCCACCCTAATTTGGCAAAATAACCAAATCATTCACTATGTAGCTACATACAGTAGTTGTTTTCATTTTATTAAGGTATGTCACACCACTTACTTGAAACAATTTTGACCTTCTCATTCCATGAGACCTAGTCATAGTATAAAACCTCAAACCATTTACCTATTACCACATAGGTAACTTAGTCACCTCACTCACATCTCTCATGTTACAATGTCACACAGATATTGTACAAGTCTCAAATCGAACCCTGTTGGATTTTCATTTCCACATATTTTCATCTTTACCTAATGAGTAACCTATTTGTTTCAAATGGATTAACGTACATGTTATTTCACATCATGGCACGCTAACCTCTTGTGAATGCAGCTATAACATTAAACATCTCACACATTTCTCGCATCATGAATAATATCATGAATCTTACATGCGTATATTCTGCTCATGTATCAAAGGGGCTTAGAAGAGGCATGCTCGCTGCTTGGTCTGCGTTTCCCCAGTTGTGGCAAATTTGGAGGGGGTTCTGTACACTGACTCAAGTGAAGACTCGGGTTCAGACGTAGATTCGGTTCAATGCACATCTGTCACGACTAATCTACGAGAAGAAGATATGGGAGAGGATCACAATGTCCTTACGGGATAAAATTCTCAACAATCATCGGTGAGCGCTGAGATTGCAGCTGCCTTAAATGCCTTTGCCAATAGCGAAAGCTAGCAACGCTCATTCGCCAACATGTCGGGAGGGCCTAGAATATAGTGTCGAGCCCAAAGGTCACCCTTAACAACATCAATCCAATAGGGGGATATCCTACCTCGCATGCAGTATCCTCAACTCTTACTACCATTTATCTATTTGGGGTAAAACAAAGTCAGTTTAACTAGTCTCAAATTGGTCTGCAAGGATATAACTTTGCCATTCCTTTCCAATACTTCCCGGGATAAATGGGGTGGCCAGCATTCGCACTAGGGATTTCTACCAAGGAATGACCCAACAACCTATTCCTAACTGGAGTACGTCGATCACCTCATAGTTCCAGGCACCTCAACTACCCCATTTTGGGGCATATCCCCAGGGGCAATATGGCTCTTATCCAAGCGCAGGGAACTCTATCCTTCAATAACCAGGAATGGAGAAACTATAGCAACCGTTCTTGACCTCTCATGGTGGTCACATAAGATCTTCGTTATCACCTTAGGCCACCCGGTCAACGAATGGTACAGCCACCTTCCGCTAGACATAGGTACCGATTGGAATAGCCTCGCTCAAGCTATGCTGGAGCATTATGGTTTCAACTCTCAGATGGAAACCACAATGCAACATCTGGAGGCTATAAGGCAAAGGCAGGGTGAGAGCTTCAAACCCTACTATGCTCGTTAGATGGTGATACAGGTCAGGCTTAGGGCTCGCTTGACTATACTAGAGATGATAACCAAGCTTCTGGATGGTGCACTGCCATCATACAGGAACAAGTTTGGATCAAACATCTTCTTGAGCTATCAAGAAGTGTTTGAAAAGCAGATAGAATGGATCACTTCGAATCCATTGATACTTCTAGGGGGACTAGCATGAGGAATGATTATGCAAAAATTTAGCTTGCATCTACTTGGCCCACAGGGCTTTGGAATTACTTGTTGAATAAATTGAACTTTGTTTACTTGCTCGATAATCTAACAAAGACATCATGCATTCTCCTAAACATATACATATTATTTTTAACACATGTGACACATCATTTCATGAAATTAATTTGGTTAAAAATGGATTCCCCATAATAAATTCAAATGATTTGACTCTTGAGAGAAAGTGAGAGATAAATACATGTACTTAGACAATGTGTGATAGCAATTGCCTCATTATACAATGATGAAAGATCAATGGAAAGATCTCCATGCATGAAAAGTCCACTGACTCAATAAAGAGAATGAATCATGTAAAGATCAAAAGGATCAGAGATAGAATAAGGCAAAATTGTTGACCAAGCAAGTTGGGACCAAACAACTGGTGCAATGCCACAAAGGAGTCAGATCATTTAACACTTCAACAACTCCATCATAACCATTCACAAGACCAAACAACCGGTGAAATGCCACAAAGAAGTAGTCGGATAGTTGAACACGTCAACAACTCCATCACCACCATTCATAAGACCAAACAACCAGTGTAATGCCACAAAGAAGAGTCAAATTGTTGTACACATCAACAACTCCATCACACAGATCACCATCATTCGTGGGATAATCAAACAAGAGTCAATGATGAAGATAAAAAGGAGTCAGATAATTGAACACATCGACAGTTCCTTCATAGGGCTCGCTACTATTTGTGGGGTAATCATTGCACCATCAAAGGAAATGCCAATGATCAAGACCTGTCATCACATACACATCAAGCCAACAAAGTGGCATGAGCACTAACCAATCTATCAAAACGCTGAATGAGATAACAAATGAAGTTGTGGACATGGATGGTGATTAATCTACCAAATCAACCAAGTCTTACACAGTTGCTATCATGCATAAGTGAAAGAAATAAATCTCTAAGAAGCCAAACGAAGCGAACAGCTAGCATCGCTCATTCGCCATCATGTCGGGAGGGCCTAGAATGCAGTGTCGAGCCCAGAGGTCACCCTCAACAATGTCAATCCAATAGGGGGATATCCTACCTCGCATGTAGTATCCTCAACTCCGACTACCATTTATCAGTTCGGGGTAAGACAAAGTCAGCTTAACTAGTCTTAAATTAGTCTGCTAGGATATAACTTTGCCAGTCCTTCCCAATTCTTCTCAGGATAAATGGGGTAGCTAGCATTCGTACAAGGGCCTTTCTAACAAGGAATGACCCAACAACCTATTCCTAACTGGAGTACGTCACTTACCTCACAGTTTCAAGCACCTCAACTGCCCCATTTTGCGACATATCCCCAGGGGTAATATGGCTCTTATCTAAGCGTAGGGAACGCCATCCTTTAACAACAAGGAATGACGAAACTATGGCAACAGTTCTTGGCCACTCACGGTGGTCACCTAAGGAACACATACCCTACACAACCGATAATCGGGGATGAAGATAGCTTATCCCCAAACTTCGTAAAGCCGTAGTTTGAGAAGTACGTAGGATCTGGCGACCCACGTGCTCACTTAATGCATTATCGAACAGTGATGAGAGCACTGAGGGTCAATGATCAAATGATGGCTAAGCTCTTCATCGTCACCTTAGGCCACCTGGTCAATGAATGGTACAGTCACCTTCCACTGGATATAGCTACCGATTGGAATAGCCTCGCCCAAGCTATGCTAGAGCATTATGGTTTCAACTCTCAGATGGAAACCACAATGCAACATCTGGAGGCTATAAGGCAAAGGCAGGGTGAGAGCTTCAAATCCTACTATGTGCGTTGGATGGTGACAAAGGTCAGGCATAGGGCTCGCTTGACTCTACTAGAGATGATAACCAATCTTCTAGATGGTGCACTGTCATCATACAGGAATAAGTTTGGATCAGACATCTTCTCGAGCTATCAAGAAGTGTTTGAAAAGGAAGATAGAATGGAGCACTTCAAATCCATTGATACTTCTAGGGGGGACTAGCATGAGGAATGATTATGTAATAATTTAGCTTTCATCTACATTACCCATGGGGCTTTTAAATTAGTTGTTGAATAAATTGAACTTTGTTTACTTGCTCGATATTCTATCAAAGACTTCACGCATTCTCATAAACATATACATATTGTTTTTAGCACATGTGATACATCATTTCATGAAATTAATTTGGTTATAATTGGATTCCCCATAATAAATTCAAAAGATTCGATTCTTGAGAGAAAGTGAGAGATAAATACATGTACTTAGACAATGTGTGATAGCAATTGTCTCATTATACAATGATGAAAGATCAATGGAAAGGTCTCCAAGCATGAAACATCCACTAACTCAATCAAGAGAATGAAGCATGCCAAGATCAAAAGGATTAGAACTAGAATAAGGCCAAAATTTCAACCAAGCAAGTTGGTTCCAACCAACCGACACAATGCCATAAAGAAGGATTCAGATCATTGAACATGTAAAAAACTCCATCACAACCATTCACAAGACCAAAAAACCCGCGTAATGCCACAAAGAAGGAGTCAGATCGTTGAACATGTCAACAACTCCATCACCACCATTCATAAGACCAAACAACCGGTGCAATGCTACAAAGAAGGAGTCGGATTGTTGAACACGTTAACAACTCCATCAAACGGATCACCATTATTCGTGGGATAATCAAACAAGTGTCAATGATAAAGATAAAAAGGAGTCAGACCGTTGAACACATCAACAGTTCCTTCACAGGGCTCGCTACTATTTGTGGGGTAATCATCACACCATTAAAGGAAATACCAATGATCAAGACCCGTCATCACATACACATCAAGCTAACAAAGCGACATGAGCACCAATTAATCGATAAAAATTGATGAACGAGATAACATATGAAGTCGTAGACATGGACGGTGATTGATCTACCAAATCAACCAAGTCTTACATAGTTGCTGTCACGCATAGGTGAAAGAAATAAATCTTTAAGAAGTAGTATGAACAAAAAATAAATTTGTATTTACCCTATAAATAAACACTCGGTTAGTTGAGCAAAAATTAGGGCTTCTTTTCAAAACAAAAAAAATAGTTCGCTGAGTTGAAAACTCGAAAAGGGCGGCTCAGGCAAAACTTAGGACATCAAGAGAACCACATTAGTTAGAAAACCTGAAAGGGCTAATTTATGGTAGGAGTCAAATTATTTGAAACATTTGTACCCCTATTAAGTTCATCAATGAATTATCATTTTTGTTGAATCTTTATGCATACGCTTATTTTTGTTGCATGCATGCCAATGGTAGAATGTCACAAGTAAACATCCAAAAAAATGAAAAAAATATAAAATAATAAAATAAAGAAAAGTGACTCTGCTAGATTGAAAACCTGAAAGGGCGGTCCAATAAAAAAGTAGGATAAGGTTTGATAGATTTAAAACCCGCAAAGGTATTTTATGCAAAAATTAGAACCAAAGAAATATCAAACTCATCATCTCCTCCTCAGAATGGTACAAGGAATCATATACCTTCAACACTTCAAACAAAACGACTTCCAAGTGATCATCGCCGACACAATGCAGAATTAACGATTCATCCAAACTTTCCTCAAATTAGATGCAAGCTATGAACTGGAACCTGATTCAACGAACCCATGGTCATTGCTTTGAGGTAGTCATCAATGGAATACCCAACAAGATAAACCCTAGGGGCAACCATGCACCATCACAAGAAAAGGCTCTTCACTGAATGAAGCCCACGATGCCTATAATAGACGAACATACATCATATGAATGAAGGCTCTTCACTATCCCGATAAACAAGAACCTCCACCTCCACGTGAGGGACCTACAAATAAGATGATGGCTTACTCAAGTCTAAAGTCAACATTGCAACACCACAAAAGCCTCCTAAACAACGGAGCGGTTCTCGGGACATCCCCTAATTTCTATTAAACTTATTTACTTATCATGTTTAAAGGGAAAAAATTTTTGCTTCGCATAAACTTAATCAAATAATTAAAACATTCATCATAAAATGTATTAACATTTTTTTCTGATTTGTTATAGGGAACAAGTAAACATCCAATTTAGGAAATAGTTATCTCGAAGAATGAAACGGTTACCGACTATAACAGGGCTGCCATAAAAAGGAACGGTAGACCCGCCTACAAGGGGTACCAAGTACCTAAGGGGTTCCGAAGAAAGAAACAGACAACCCTATGATGACACAACGCTAGAAAGGAAGGCCTATGTTATCACCAGTTGGGAAGAATATGTCACCAACCACACCGGTTAGGTATTATCTCTATCCCTACGCTCTTTTCATGTGATCATATTGGTTATACAATCAGCAATGATCACACAAGGGGCAGTTGTGAGCATGAGATTTTGTAGCAGCTCGTGCGTTCAATGATGATGGATTTTCAGGATATTTATCCTTGAATCACATGATTTTCGATCATCCTTCAATCTTCAAATGGGAGTTCTCCTCATTAAAAATAATATTTGGGATCCTAAATAAATATTTAAAGGCTTATTATATTTTTAAGGGTCCAAAATAATTTAATTGGATTATTTGGAAATATAGGTATATATAACTTGTATATATATAAATATATATAATATATGAAATTAAATAATTAAAATAAAAGATAATGGTGAGCGTGGACCAAAGAATTAATTCTTTGGTCCCCAACCCCCTCGCTGAAGAGTTCAGCATGGGGGGACCCTCGCTGAAATCCTCAGCGAGGGTCACCACCCTCAACTCTTCTGCGAGGGCCTTGCCGAAGAGTTCGGTGAGCCCGGTTTAACCCGTCCTGAATTTCTATAAATTTGGGACTTTTTTGTATTGAAGAGAGCTCGAAAATTCAGAGAAAATTCTCTTCTTTAGATAAAAAAAACAAAGATAAAAATACTTTCATTTCTTCTAATTTTTTCTTGGATCCAAAACACATTTGGATCCAAAATTTCTTCATCTTTTTTTCTATAAATATCCTTAGATATTCTCGGGTCTAAAACAAATTTAGAACCCGAGTTTGATTATCATTTGGATAAATAAACACTTATTTTCCACATTAAACTACAATTAAATCAAAACAAATAAGGAACACTCCCGGGGATCGAACGAATATACCGAAGTGGATTCATACCGCAAGGGTAAGCCTTTGAGTTCCTAGAATTGCGAATTCCAAGCTCATCATCTGCTTCATCTTTTTCTGATTTTATTTGTGGACCTAAGAATATTTTTTATTTCTTTTTATGTAAATAATGTTTTAATTCTCTTCTTCATCTTTATTTCTTTTCTTTATTTTTTTAGAATACCCCAACGAGGGGAATTAAAATTATTTTGGGATAACAGACCTCACTTTATGCCAAGCTTTCATTTTCACTAATAAACTTGATCAACTTACGTGTAAATAAAAATGAACAATTTTTATTTAAAATAACAACTTTAACCGTCGATGTTTTAATTAGGCCACATGGGCCTCGCTAAAATCAAATCGAACATATGTGATATCCCCTGTGCTAACCTTTATGGATGCAGGTTAGATGTATGTTTAGGATTTTATTTTTCCTTCGGGTATTGCACATATTTTTGAGGAAATGTAATTAATAGGTTAGCGGGCGGTTGCATCCCCTGATTTTTGGAAGCCTTGTAATTTTTATTTTCGCATTTATTTTCCACCTTTATTTTTGCATTAACTTATTGTATTGTGGATGGGTTTACTACTTTTTCTATACGTGAATCATGCATTTAAACTCAAAAAACAACTTAAGTGCGAATATGCATAACTAAGAGAATTAAGTAAATTATCCGGGACCTGAATCTCTGTGTCTTGGTGGGCCATCCTCCGGACGTTAAGCCTCACAGGACTCTAATTCCTGGAAAGAGCTAATCCAGGTGGCGACTCCACACTAAGAGACGGTGGATTCGGGTTTGACCAAATCTAAATCATTTTCGCCCTTTCTCTTTCAACCTTTTCTCGGGTCCCATGACCCGGTGCCCTTTTTCAAACACCCCAGTGGAACGCGCTTCTCATCTTCCACGTGCTCTCCGCCAACCGCTCGTTGTCACCCGCTCACAACACCTATCAGAATTCAACCAATCATGAAAAGGTGCCTATCCATTGTGGATTAGATTGAATCTTCTCAACCAATCACAAAGAAGTGATGCAACCATTCACCAATGGACACAACTCTTGGTATAGATAGATGTAACCCTTCGAACTCTATAAATAGGGCTCCAAACCTTACAATTGCATGTAGCAGTAGTGAGATGGAGGGAAAATATTAGAGTGCATGAGAGAAATATAGTGTGTGTATAGATAGAGAATTCACTACATCATAAGTGTTAGTGAGAAAATGTTTAAGTGATTCAAATCCTTGTTTTGATCACTAGATTTCTCTATATTCTCGAGCAATTGTTGAATTAGCGTACTTGTAAATCACTTATCAATAAAAGTTTTCATTCTTCAATATTCGTTTGTTCGATATACGTAAAGAATAGCATCCTAGCAAAGGTTCTGTACGGGCCGAGATTGAATTCAAAGTAGATGTAGGAATTGCGGGAATTGACGACTCCCATTAATGAGTGGATATGGTTTGATCAACTTTAGCTTTCACTTGCATACCTTACAACTTTGCTTTTCTTTGCTTTCTACTTATACTTTCTATTTCAAAGTTTATGATATGTCTATGTGTCATAATGCGTATTTCATGTTAAGTCTTTTGTATTAATCAAGTTATATGCATTGGAGTTAATTTTAAGAGTAGTTTGGGGTTTAAAAATATAGTGTATAATCACTGGATCTATGATATAACGCTGTTTAGTGAGCCAACATTTTTTGAATGGTAACTTGCTAAATGTGGCTATGTGAGAGCGACCCGTACTAAGCATAGTATTGATGTTGTTCAGGTTTATATAATTGTCTTAATTCATTTGCGCTAGGTTTAGAAAAGTTATTTCATGTGTTGTTCTCCAGCGAATAATTGAACATTTGAGTATTTTGAACCAAGTCTGTTAGATTAGTTTAGTGAATCGTAGCATCTTTATTGAACTTGCATGTTTTCTCTGCTATCCTTATTTCGTAGGGAAAATCCATATATTTAGATTCTCTAATCTTTCATATCTATATTAACTCATTCTTCATTCTAACCCTCCTATCCAAAATATCAATATATTTTATTTTCTTTCTTTTGTCTTCCTTGTTGATCTTTAGAGCTAGTCCTTCCCTGTGGGAT
>CATIWQ010366255.1:0-17373 GCA_949673415.1 Euphorbia schlechtendalii
AGTTCATTTTTATTTACACGTATGTTGGTCAATTTTATTAGTGAAAATGACCGCATGGCAAAATGTGAGGTCTGTTATCCGGGAATATATTTTATTCCCTTCGTGGGGGTATTCTAATACAAAAAGATAAAAAGAAATAAAAGAAGAAGAGATTTACAATATTTACAATAAAATAAAATAATTCCTAGGTTCACATGTAGAAAGGAATTAAGAAGAAAGGGGGGAGCACAAAAAATAAGCAGCTCTAGGAACTCAGAGGCTTTACCCTTTTGGCGTGAATCCACTTCAGCGTGTCCGTTTGATCCCCGGGAGCGTTCCTCGTTCGTTTTTGTAGTTTAGGTGATTTAATGTGAAAAGGTTGATGTAAAAGTCCAAAAATCTTCGTTTAATTCTTGGGATTTTAATGTAATTTACTTGTAAAAAAGAATTGGTTGGTTGGAAAATAAAGTGTTTATTTATCCGAAAGATAATCAGACTCAGGTTCTAAATTGGTTTTAGACCCGAGAATATCTGAGGATTTAAGAAGAAATTTGATGAAGAAATTTGATTTTAAGATGAAGAAATTCGGGATCCAAAAGTGTTTTTAATCCGAGAAAAAGTTAGAAGAAAGTGAGGAATATTGTTTTTATTTTTTTTGTTCTGAAAGAGAGGATTTTTATCCCTGAATTTCCAGGGCCGTGTACTGAAAAAGACCCGACTATTTATAGAAAAAAAGAAGTCCCGAAAAATCCAAAACATAGAGCCTCACGCGGGAGGCTCCCTCTCGCGGCCTCGCGTGAGGGTCCATCGCACAGCCTCGCGCGAGGGTCCCTCGCGAAGCCTCGCGTGAGGGTTCCTCGCTAAGCCTCGCGCGAGGGTTCCTCACGAAGCCTCGCGCGGTTCTCGTGAGGGTCCCTGTGAGGCCTCGCACGGTCCGCACGAGGGTCCCTCGCGAGGCCTCGCACGGCCTACGCAAGGGCCCCTCACGCGGCCTGTGCGAGGCTCCCTCGCGCGGCCAGCGTGAGGGTCACTCGTGAGGCCTCGCGCGGCCTGCGCGAGGCTCCCTCATGAGGCCTCGCGCGGCCTGCGTGAGGCTCCATCGCGAGGCCTGCGCGAGGCTCCCTCGCGAGGCCTCGCGCGGCCTGCGCGAGGCTCCCTCTCAATCGGGATTACGTCTCCTTCATTTATTTTATTTTATATATATATATATATATTTTTTCTTTTTTGTATTTTTTTAGTTAAATAATTTGAAACGTCCGAGGAGGATTCCCATTTGAAGATCGTCGGATGGTCGAAAATCATGTGATTCGAGGATAAATTTCCCGAAAAGCCGTCATCATTTGACGCGCGAGCTGGTACAAAATCTCGTGCTCACAACACTACTAACTACTTGAAGAGACGGGTGACCAAGACGTTCATGCCACGTTGTAATTGATGTTGTATGAGACCGAATTGGAGAGGGATTTGTCGATGGTAAGGTGTATAGACCATGCCTATTCTACTCTTGTAGTATCACCTGCTTGGAAGTCAAGTCCTTCACAATAAAAAAAATTGTCAAAAAACTCAACAGAAACATCATTAGCTTGAGTAAGTGCACTAATAGAGATTAAATTAAATTGTGAATTAGGAACATGTAAAACTTGACTCAACTTTAAGGAACTACCGGGAACAGACGATGAACCAACATTTAAAATTGGGAGATGAGAGCCATTACCTAGTTGAACCTCTTCAAGACCTGTGTACTCAGAATGAAAATTAAGGTTCCCCAATTCCGAGGTAAGGTGTTGCGTTGCTCCACTATCAACAATTCAAGCAGAGTCAGTTGGGTTTAGGGCAGTGAAATTTGAAATAGGTGGGCTGCTACGCTGATTATGAAATCTTGGGGAAGGACATTGGTGAGCGAAATGGCCGAGACCCTTACAGTTGTGACATGTCATTGTGGAAGTATCCATAGGGGGAGATTGTGTATTTTGATTATTCTATGCATAACCAAATGATTGTGGTTGTTTGGACTCAAAAGTCCAAGGTTGATTTTGAGCATGGGGCTGCCCAACTCTTTGTTGTTGAGCAAAAAACTGATTTTGGGTCTGATTCTGCCCATAAGTTTGTCGACGGTACTGCTATCCCTAGCCCCTTCCACGGTTGCGTCCCCTTCCTCCATTCATAGGGCCATGCATAGTCACATGAGCAGCGATGGTATTCACTTCGTCTACTGCATTTTTGGTCCTTTTTAGTTGTCTCTCTTCAGTAAGTAAGAGACCGAATAAATCATCATACGAAATTGCTACCATTCGGGCTTCTATCGAAAGACAAAAGTAACGATGCGGACTACCAAAACCATTAAGTCCATCCAATGTAGTATCAACCAAATCTTCAGTAGTTATATTATATTAAAACGAAAGCAATCGATCATAAATAAGCTTAGCACGTTGCATATATATCGTGACAGACTCTGTACCTTTTCGCAAACCATTTAATTGTTGCTTCAGATCACGAACTTGTGACCTGGACCCAGAAGTGTTGGTATTTTCCAACTTTACCCAGGCTTCTCTAACAGATTTGATACCAACTACCCGTAGAAAAATTGCGGGGCTGATTGAGTTCAAGATCCAACTCAACACTTGCTGATCTTGACGGCGTCAACTGGCATAGACAGGATTTGGGTTGTTGTTAGCGAGGACTCCCTCTGGTGCTGCTACAGAACCATCAACGTGGTCTAACAAATCACAGCCATCTAGCATAGGAGTAACGAGAGTTTTCCAAATGAGATAGTTTGATGATTCGAGTTTCAGCGGCAATTGAGTCATGAGAGTTTGAGTGGGCATGAGGCTGCCAACTGAGGATGATGACGAAACAAGGTTTGAACTTGAAGTGGCTGCAGTTGACATGGTGGATGGCAGGATCACAAAAGACGGCTGTTAAACTCTATGGCGTCTGATACCATGTAAAGTCTCAACAGAATTGTGTGAAACTCTCATCAATTGATTAGGAGAGTATTGAGGTATTTATACTCATTGATTATATCAGCCCTTGTACATAATTACATTTAGAGACCATATTTTAACGTACAATTACAATATAGTCTATCATTGCAATCTTATTCGAAATATTATTTTATTTATTGATGAATTAAATATTTATTTAAAAAAATCAAATAATTGGTTGAACCACGATTAAGTTAAAAAATTGTGAATAGTAGACTTCCACAGGATTGAAATCCGGTCTAGTTTGTTCCCTGATAACTAAAAGGTCTAATGCACGAGAACCCCTAAACGCCTATTAACTTTAAACAATTTCAAATAAGCCCAAGACGCAAAAAGTGTATTGGTTTGCCCCTTCAATTTCATGAGTCAATTTTTGGCTAGAAAGAGAAAATTGACATTTTTAAATAGTTAAAAAACCATAAAGTGACACTTGACATTGAGAAATGGTAAATTGATGCACTATCTTTTAAATATTCAAGGGGCAAATAGTTGTTACTTGATGCATTCATCCTATAAAAACTAATGTAATTGTTATTTTGTAACAACAAACTAACTAAAAAAAGCACATGGAATTTAGATTAGGTATTCTGTCAAAGAAGATAATTTTGTATATATGAAATCCAAATTAAATTTCGAAATTTAAATTTTTTTTAAGAAAATCAATATTGACTCTTGTATTGTGCATGATTATATGTTTTTTTGTTTCACTTAGAAAGCAAATCAAAATAAAATATTGTATATGTTAACATCAAAATAAAGCACAAGGAAAAATTTTTGCCAATACAAAAAGTTGTAAAACATTTTTTCTTATTCATTATCTTACGTTTTCCACCCCACATTTGGGTTGTAAACGAACCAAACCGAGCTTGAACTTTGACTGTTCAAGTTCTGTTCATTGAAATTTTTAATGAACGCGAGCTAAGCAGAGCTTGATCAAACTAAGCCTCGAACAGAGCTCGAGCCTAGCTCAAACTTTGTTTAAATTGAGCTTAGCCGAGTTATTTTTAACCAAGCTTAGCCGAACATATTAATTAAAGTTTTGACAAGCTCAAACCGAGTTTCAAATTTTAATTTATGTTTTGACTTCATGAATTATAGTGTTATGTATTTAAAACTTATTTAATCTCTTAAGGATACTTAAAATTTTAAGCATAGTGCATTGTTTGTCCCCTGAACTTGTCCCAAAAAATCAAGTGCTCCATGAACTTTGAAACGCACCACGTTGCCCCTTGAACTTGTAAAAATTGTATCACATAACCCCTTCATTATGACTAAACCACACAACTGAATGCAAGTGGGATACACGCGCTACCACGTGTTCAAAATTGAGAAGTCAATCGAATGAAAAAAAGGCACGTGACATTTTTTTTTAAAAAACACACTTCTTCTACCCTTCACCCAAACTGAATTCTTCAAACAAAGCTTCCATTTCAACACCGACCACCATCCCTTCTCACCCATTTTTGCTTCCCCTCTTAATCCAAACCCCTTTCCCTTTACTCTTTCAATCTCACTAACCCTCTCAAAACCATTTCAAAAGCCGTCTAAAGTCGTGCCGCCGAGATAAAATCCGGTAACAACTAGTGAGCTAGCTCCCTCGCCATCTCTCTATTTTTCAGATATTATAACAAAATCAGTTTCCTTGCCATATGTTTCCCGTTTAGAAACATCAGTTTCCTTGCCATTTGTTTCCCGTTTAGAAACAAAAATTACATAATTAGAAAATATAATAAAATTACATAAAAAGAGCATATGCGGCTAAACACAATCCATAAAAAACGAGTAATTAATCAAGCTCAAAATCAATTTATGAAAACAAATTCGAAACCTAATCAAAGATTACCTATTATGCTCTTGAAGAGTAGGAGAGGAACGATGCCGACGAGCAGAGGAGGAACGATGGCGTTGAAGAGCAGTGGAGGAACGATGGTGACCACGAGAAATGAATTATGTCGATGATGAGAAGTAGAGGAACGATGATGGCAAGCAACAGAGGAAGGAGATGGATGATTTACCGATCTTAGGGATTTTAGGGCTTAAATTTTTTCATATTTTTTTGGCCAAATGCATCAAGACCCCTGAAGTTGGCTTAGAAAACCCGATACCACCCTCAACTTTCAAAAGGACCAGTTTCCCCCCTCAACTTGGCAAAAAGGACCAGTTACCCCCTTAATTTGGTAAAAATGCACCAGTTTGCCCCTTCAATGCCACGTGTCAACTTCTGGTTAAAGAGAGAAAAATCTAAAAAATGACATCTTTGAAAAGTCAAATCAACTAGATTCTGACACGTGGCATTGAGGGGGTTAACTGGTGCATTTTTGCCAAGTTAAGGGGGGGTAACTGTTCCTTTTTGCCAAGTTGAGGGGGTAGCTGGTCCTTTTGAAAGTTGAGAGTGCCATCAGGTTTTCTGAGACAACTTCAGGGGGGTCTTGATGTATTAGGCCTATTTTTTTCCTTCCTTTTCAGTCAACACGTGCTACCAAATTCAACAACCGCCACATCACATGCCATCTAGGATGGAAGGGGTTATGTGATACAGTTTATACAAGTTCAAGGGGTCACGGGGTGCGTTTCAAAGTTCAGGGGGTACGTGATTTTTTGGGATAAGTTTAGGGAACAAAGTATGTATTAGGCTTAAATTTTACACAATATATACCTATGTATAAGTTTTTTCATAATATACTTATAATTAATATGATAAATATAATATTCTTATTTTTGGACATGTCATGAGTGTATTAACGAGCTTATTCGCAAGCATATTAGCGATCCACTTATTGAGCATGTACGCGAGCTTTCGAGCTTAGTACCCAATTGTTCAAGCTTTGTTCATTTATTAAAACGAACCAAGTTTTTGTTCACGATCAGACTCGTTTATTAAAGAGTCGAGCTCGAACGAGCTTTAACCTAACCTAACATCAAGTTGTTCATGAATAGTTCTATTCATTTACAATCCTACCCACATCCATTAATACTATCATCACTTTCTCTGCCCACCAACCCACTTTACCACAGCTACTACCGCCGCCACCACCATCACCACATGCACGCTCAGCCGCTCATCATCTTTGCCACTTTCTATTTCATGACTTTCTCCACCCCAACTTTGCCACCACTATGAACACTCCACTCTAGCATTGTTACTGTTACCACCACCACCACCTCCTTTCTTGCCATTGACACCACTACTATCTTCTCCCCTTTTACACCACTTTTAACTCATTCACTACTCGCATCACAATCATCGATCTCTACCCCTACATCAACTATCATCACTTTCACCACGACATATTCCACCTCATATTGTCACTACCACTATCGTTTGCACTTCCATGTCCATGTCCATCACAACCACTACATATTCCACCGTTGTCATCACCACCATCGCCAATGCTAATTCATTTACCACCACCCCGTTCGCCCCTCTTCTGACGATGTCGTTACCCCTATCCTATTATAATCTACCTTACCCCTATGTGCCACCTATGTTTATTTTATCTTCATCACTATTATCGATATTACTATTTCCACATGCTAATCTGTTTACGTATATTTTTTATATAAGAATGTATATTGATCTATACGACTTGTTTTTTATAATTTATTTATTATTTTACACATTTTACAATTTATATATTTTAATTGAAAGTCAAAGTATAAAATATATGGTATTATATAATTCAATTTGTTGCCGAAAAATATTTATCAATATTGTAACAAAATATCTAAAAATATTTTACAAGCTGGTTTTATTTTTCAACAAAGTATTATATTTTGAACATCAATTTCTGTTTTCTCTTGCATATGTTATTTTCGTAAACAAAAAGAACTTTACAATTTTCTTAAAATACTAGGGAAATACACAGAAATGTTAAGTTTTAGATAAATATTTATTTTACCTTTCAAGGAATAATATTATCACCATTATATTTTTTAACTTTTCATTTATCATTCCCACGTGTATTCAATGTGGATGCTACTTTCAATTTTTAACTTTTTTATTTTATTTTTTATTTATCTCACAAACTGTTAAATATTTCGAGATGCGACTTAAGAGTTTTTTTTGTTCGTTTTCATGTTTCTCTTCGAAACAAGATCCATGATGATTTATTTTTTTCGATTTTTATAGTTATCTTGTAGTTATCTTATACTTAATTGCATTTTGTGACTGTCTTATAATTATCTTATAGTTATTTCAAATCAACGTAATTTTGTTATATTTTTACCATGATTTTATTATATTTTATTTATAATATGTCTAATTGATGTAGTTATATTATATTTATGTGTTTTTAGTTTTTATGTGTGTTTTAATTTATTTTTTTAAATAACAAAATCGCATTTTATAGTTATCATATAGTTACCCCATAGTTATTTTTAATATTAAAAAGTCGCATATTATAGCTATCTTATAGTTATCCTGTAGTTATCTTACAATTAATTCAAATTGATGTAATTTTATTATATTTTTATTTTAGTTTACTTATAAATTGTCTAATTGATACAATTATGTCATCTTTATAAGTATTTAATTAAGTATATGTTTAATTATGTAATAACTATAAATGAATTATAAAATAAACACGTATTGATAAAAAAAGTTCGAAAAAAATATGATACCATGAACATTGTTTTGAATGCAAGCATAAAGATGAAAAAAATATTCCAGGATGATATGTTAAAAAAAACGATTTGAAACATAAATGAAATATAAAAAAATAGAATAAAAAGAATATAAAAATGTAAATAAGACCCAGAATAGTGGGCAAACCATTTGGGCGGGTCAATTAACCGAAAAACCTGAACGGACAAACTCCGCCTCCAAATCACATGGCTGTGTGATCGTAGAGCTCCGCCATTTCGCATATTCCCGGTGCTTCTTCGAATCTGATCTGAAGAAACTGGGGAAAAGGGATAATGTCAAAGCTGTTGTCAAGGATCGCTGGATTTTTCAGCAGCCGAACTCTGGTGGGCAGGGACAAGGCAGGCAACCGATACTTCACTAGAAATGAAGAGATCGATGGTATCAGTAAGTGGGTCTCCTTTCCTTTTACCTTTTTTACTTTTGCAAATTCGTTCCTGTTGCTTTCTTCCCTGAATTCATTTGCCTTGTACAATTCACAAAACAATTCAATTCTTTGCTACCTGGATTCCACCTTTATCCTTCGCTTGCCTTTCGCTTGAAATTTAAGTTGTAATTGGTTGGTAGTTTTGATTTAGGCGCTCTTATACAATACGTACACGTTGAACTGAAATTTCCTCACTTTACTGAATTAACAGCTTACATGTTATAGTTGCACGATGTGATTTTGGTCAGTCATAATTGTCTAGTGCTATAGGGGGATTTTTGTGTTGTTGAGGACAATGGTCACGCACACATTGCAGATACACACGTTACTTGTATGAGTAGTGAAAATACAACTTCGCAGTTTTTTTTTTTTTGTGGAATGAAATCATACAGATTGGTCTGTTTTATGTTGGGATTTTGTGATGTTTAGTGAAAGAGAAAAGATGGGTTGTATTCAGAGGAGAGGACGATCCTACCTCAATTCCAGGTTGGTCATTTGCGCAGCTAAATTTTTTCCTTTTTTGGATTTTTGTACTCAAGAGTACAATAAGCATTCTCAGAACTCAACACTGGATTTTGGATTTTTTGGATTATATTCCAGGTAGTGATTTTGATCTTCTATGAATAGTTATTAAACCCTAAAAAATTATTTAATGTTTATTATGCTGTAGTTGAGTGGATATGTTGGTTGAATGGGCAGCGGAAAAGGGCTCCAACTCCTGAGGTACGTAGCCACTGTATTTTTTTGTTTTATGAAGGGCTAAGGAATTGCTTTTCTTCAAAACAAAAAAAAAAAAAACAAAAAAGAAAGGCGAACTCCTTGCTTGGCAATATGCGTAAATGTGAACAGATGTGTGCATGTGTTATTTCTGGGTCACAGGGTAAAAGTTGAATTTGAGTTTTGGAATATTAGTAAGCATATTGTGTAAATTGCGTGGGAGATTACAATGGATTGTATCCTGTTTTGTGAATTTTCATCCTGGTTTAACTAATTCCTTGGGGTATGGCCAAAATGTTCGATAACATGGCCTTTTCTTTTCAGGTTTATATCTGACTATCTAACTTATGATTAAAGTTACTGATAGAGGAATTCCTTTATGAAGGCTTCTTCTATATGACCTATGTAGATAAGTTGCCAATAATGAGCTATACTGACATATATTCTCCTTCATTCCACATGTTCAGTTTTGGTGAAAGATGTTATTGCTATAATTGATTTGTATTTAGCTATCTCGGTTACAAATCTATTTCCATTTTTTTCAGTTGTTTACATTTAAATTTTCTTTTCAGGAAATGATTGAACTTGAAGCGAAGCGTGAACTTGTGAGGCAAAATGTTGCTCGTACGTGTTAGTAGTTATGCAAGTTTCTAATAAGTAATATTGTTGTTTCCTCACTGTTCAAACTTTAGTCCAAATGCGTTTATTTGATTAAAAATTACCTAGGATCTTAACTGTGGGGTTGAAGTTTGAAGTGAGTGCAAATAAATGCTAGAAATATCTTTTGGAGTGCTTTTTCTCAATTCTGAAGCTTTGCCAAAAGTTATAAACCAATACGTAGCAAACTTGAGCATTACAACGGAGATCAAATTGTAAACATTTTTTCTGCCGAATTCTTTTTTATGGTCTTTTAATAAGGCACCGATCCAAAGTTATTTAGGCAAATATTTTCTCTCACTGTTGATCAAAGCTTATTTGGCTTTTATAAAATGATTTTAACTTAACTAAGGTTACTGCTTTCGCTTTTAAAAGTTCTCAAAAAAGAAGAAGAGGAAAGGAAAGCCAAAGAAGGGATTTCTCGGAAAGTTAGCAGCACAGGTCAGCAGCTAAATAAATGATATTTGTTTACTGTATTATATGGCATATGATGCTTATACCAATTACCATCTTTATATAGGTAAAGTTGGAGGTCCAGACTTGAAAAGCTTCATTCAGCAATTTCCAACCGGTTCAAAAGGTAGCATGCTTGTTTTCTGTGATGAATACATTTCATATTCCCATTATTCGTCAAGGTTCTGCCAAAGTTAATTGCTATGTTATGTCCCTGCAACATGTATCAATTTTGCATTTTGTAAGGTTGAAGTAGCCAAATTCAATAGTTGATGCAGTAACATGGAACAGAATCTAAACATGCCTATAGTGACTGTCATTAAGAATTCTCGGGAAGTAGGAGGCTGCATTTTACTTTGAATGTAGTGCACATGTTCATGAACATTTTTATTGATTGCAATTCATATAGGCTGCTAAATATGTTACGCTTACAATATTTGCATTATTGTTTTTGTTCTCAAAGGTGAAAAGCTCGAGGAAGAATCAAACAGAACAGATAAAACGAGGTTAGTTAACATTATTTACATGCTTGTTATATCTTAAATCATATGCTTTTACGAAATGTTTTTTTGGCTTTTGATTCCTTGTCGCTCATTAGAATAGATTTTGGTTATCTACTTCAGATTTGATTGTTTTCGTTTTTTATTAGTTCGAGCTTCATGTTGTTGATTCATGTGATTCCTTAAATTCTATTTTTCTTTTTACTATGAATGCATACTCGTAAAGGAACTGTTTTCATTCTTGGCCTTTGACATTCTATATCTGCGCTATATTTTACAGAGAAAGAGAAACAGAAGCAGAGAAATCAAAAGAAGAAGAACCATTGTAAGTATGCATATGTGCAGAATCTTCAATATATAACTGAATGAAGAGTGGAACCGACAATTTATTTTTTTCCCACGTATATTGGATTCAAGCAAGAATTCAATTTCCATTGCGAAAAACTGGTTTTCAGCCCGTGTACAAATAGGCTGACAATTGTTTTTTCAGGTCAACGGAACCAACAGGATCAGGTGCGACGTATAAGCCAGGGGTGTGGCAGCCTCCAACGTAATATTACATCTCATGCTATTCAGCCTAGCCCTTTTGCTTTAAGATACCTGCCTTACTCTTCGATTTTTCCAGAAACAGCTCTGCAATATTTTCTTCTGTTATTGGCAATTTAATTCTTCATATACTGTTTCTCCCCGTCTATTTTTTTGTTGGTTATGAACTTGTACCTGGGAAAACACAGACTTAGTCGAAATTTTGTCATAAATGTATAATCAAGAGGCAACTTAGAGGTTGTTTAATTTCTAGCAGAACATATTCCAGGTTTTTGGAAATGTAATTCAGTATTTTCTGTACAAAGATTTCCTTTACAGCGGTCTGGAATTTATCTGTTAATTCATTAATTAATGCTGTACTCAGCTCAGTACGGTTTTGGCGCAACATATTCTTATAGTTGCATCCAACTAAAACTAATTAGTATCAAAATTTATAAAATAATGCATCGGGAGGTGCATACGGTACCAAAAATCTGTTGCACTTGACTTTTAAAATGATCTCGTAACTATATCAATTTTAAAAAGTGCATCATTTTATTCTTTGAACATCATGTGTTAGCTTCTGATCAGAGAACATGTAATGTGTAGGGAGTTATTTGGCGCACTTTTAAAAGATAAAGGAATACATGGTCATTTTCAAAGTTTAGGTGGCAAATGATTTTCAAAGTTTAGGGGGCAAATGATTTTATTAGGACAACTTGATAAATTAATCCTCTTTCAAAAGTTGTATATGAACAAAGACTAAATTTATTATTTCAATAGTTGAACAAAAGGTTCTGTACTTTAGTTGGGCAAGAACAAAAACTGTTTTGGGGAACTAAACTTTCAAAATCAATACAAAATTCCGCTTAACAATCTTTAACAAATTTCATAAAGTTCAAATATCGGAATACAAATCTTACTAGGGGAGAAATTGAAATGCAATGAGTAATAAAGTGATAAGTGGACAGCAGATTGGAGGAGTTACAGTTGTCATAAGGGAGAAAATGCCACGCCAATATCCACAGCCATTTTTAAACTGAAAAAAAAAACACAAACTGACTCGGTGTTATTATAACCGTTCTGTCTTGTGTTGTTCCCCAGTTCCACTTTTAAACCAATTCTCAAATTCTCTGTTGTATTAAATTAGCTTACATTACTATGGGTATACATCGCCCTTCCTATTTCATGTTTTCAATTCCTCATTCTTTCATTGGAAGAAAAGTTACCTCTTGTCTGAAATTGTGATGATCATAAAAGCTGATTGTTGTTGATTTACTAAGCATGTTTCTTTGCAATAATTTTGCTTCCCTTGTATAGCTAATTTACTTTCATTTGCTTGAATGATTGAATATGTCTCTTTTTATTTGGTTTAGCTTCTGAGCATCCTTTTAAAAGGTTATTGACCAGTCTTCCCAAACCCGGAGGTGGGGAGTTCGGGAAATTTTACAGCTTACCTTGTTTGAATGATCCTAGATTCGGTACGTGCTTTCAACTGATTTAAATTATTCCATCTGATCATCAAACATATTAATTCATTTTAACACGTGTAGATAGATTGCCCTTCTCTATAAAGATTCTTTTGGAATCCGCAATTCGTAACTGTGATGATTTCCTAGTCAAAAAGAAAGACACATCACTTAAACAAGTTGAAGTCAACTTCAAGCCTGCCCGTGTTCTTTTACAGGTTTCTCTTTCATCTGTTACTTATTTGATGTACTAACGGAGAACTAACGGTGTTAACACTTTTGCGTTCAGGATTTTACTGGAGTGCCAGCTTTAGTTGATCTTGCTTGTCTGCGCGATGCTATGGAGAGACTCGGCAGCGACCCACAAAAGATCAACCCAATGGTATGCTATGCAGCTTCTCGTATGTATTCTTGATTTTAATCTCTCAATTTTGCGTTGTTTTACCATCCAGGTCCCAGTAGACCTTGTCATTGATCATTCGGTTCAGGCGGATGTGACAAGGTCCGAAAAAGCGCTCCAAGCAAATATGGAACTCGAATTCCAACGAAACAAAGAGCGGTTCGCTTTCCTCAAATGGGGCGCTTCTGCTTTCCACAACATGCTTGTCGTTCCTCCTGGATCCGGCATTGTTCACCAGGTAAGTACACAACTCTACCAAGAACATTATTTGTTAGTATTTTTGTGTTATTGGATCATACCGTAATATTTCATCGATTGCGGAGTGCATACTTATTCGAGTTATGTCACGATATTTGGATTTCGGGGTCCGGGGGCAGCACCCCTGGCTGGGTCGAGCTAGCCCGGAAAAATCATAAATTTGGACACAACCCGTTGGCTCGCGTCCGTGACTTGTGTTCTCCTGAAATACATAGAGTCTGGAATATAAAAGTCACAATCGCAACAACTTGTCGCGATTGCGACACGCTATATAGCTATCCATTACTGCAGTTATGTTGATGGTTATGTGCAGTCATTGGACGAAAATAACTGCAAAATCTTGTGAGTATATGACCGTGTATTGGCAGGACAAACGAGAGACAGTTTTCATAAATGGTTCATAACATTTACAACATATATTTCATTTTAAGTTCTCGATTCTCTGATTTTATCCGATTAAAAATTTTTGTAGGACCGCCAAATAAGTTTCAATCCAAAAGTGTTGGTCACGACTTCAGATAAATCTAATTATTCCCCAACATAATTTGCATTCATTGTAATTAAATGCCTGTCGTTGACTTCATTAGGTCAACCTCGAGTATCTTGGACGCGTTGTCTTCAACACCAATGTCTGTACCCTGATAGTTTGGTTGGTACGGACTCCCACACCACAATGATTGCCGGATTAGGAGTTGCCGGGTGGGGTGTTGGAGGTATTGAAGCCGAAGCAACAATGCTTGGTCAGGTCAATTCTCCTACCCTGACTCGGAACCGAAAAAATTATTCTTTTTTATTTGTTTTTTGGAGCTTGTATTTGTACCTAATACTTTGCTCAATGCACAGCCTATGAACATGTTGTTACCTGGTGTTGTTGGATTCGAATTATCTGGAAAATTGCGGGATGGTGTCACAGCGACCGATTTGGTTTTGACCGTGACGCAAATGCTGAGGAAGCATGGTGTTGCTGGCAAGTTTGTCGAGTTTTATGGTAAGAGAAATTTTGTATTAGCCGAAGCCTAAATAGTGAATTCATTCCGTTGTGTTACTAATGAAATTTTGTACACTAATAGGCGATGGGATGGGTGAATTGTCATTGGCTGATAGAGCCACTATTGCTAATATGTCTCCCGAATATGGCGCAACCATGGGTTTCTTTCCCGTGGATCATGCTACCTTGGAGTACCTTAAACTGACTGGCACAAGTGACGATACCGTGAGTATTTGTTCTCTTCCTCATGGTTATGCCATATTTTTTTTTCATGTATTTAATTTAGTTAGAAGTTTGACAAATGAAATTTCCATACATTAGGTGGAAATGATAGAAGCGTACTTGCGCGCGAACAAAATGTTTGTTGACTACAATGAGGTACCGTTGTCTATTGATTACAGAGCTTAAGAATTGAATATAACTTATAAGTATGCTATAATCGAGCTTCATTTTTGAATTTTGAATTAGCCTCAAGAAGAGAGAGCATACACATCGTACCTGCAATTGGACTTACGAGATGTTGAACCTTGTGTTTCAGGACCCAAGCGGTGTGTTCTTGTGTTTTACTATATTGTCTGGTTCGTCATTTTGTTTTAGAGTTGTTATAAAATAACTAACTACAGGCCTCATGACCGAGTTCCTTTGAAAGAGGTGAAGGCAGATTGGCATAGTTGTCTCGATAACCGAATTGGATTCAAGGTATAGATAGCAAATGTTTGTTACGTGAAAGTTGCCTTCGTTTATTCGTTTGGTCATATAAGTCTATTCCTCGGTAGGGATACGGTGTTCCAAAGAAAGAACAGAATAAAGCGGCGAAATTTTCATTCCATGGACAGCCTGGCGAACTTAAGCATGGCAGTGTAGTCATTGCAGCGATCACGAGCTGTACGAACACATCAAATCCTAGCGTTATGCTGGGGGCTGGTCTTGTCGCAAAAAAAGCTTGTGAACTTGGTTTACAGGTTATATTTAACTCGAGTATACGAAAAGCAGATGAAACGATATCTTCATTAAAAACAATTGTAAATTGGTGTTACAGGTCAAGCCGTGGAGAGATTGGAGAGAGAATTAAAAAATGACATATTTGAAAAGTCAAACCAACCAAAACCGGACACGTGACGTTCAGGCAAATCGGACCACCGTTGCAATAAGCCTAAAACAATGAATTTCAGAAATATAAGGAAGCGGGCAACGACACTATTGTGATATCGGGGGCGGAATATGGAAGTGGGAGCTCTCGAGACTGGGCCGCAAAAGGTCCAAAGTTGCTGGTGAGTAGTACTAAAGCTTCTACACGAACAGTCGTTTTATGACCGCAAGAACGATATACATTTCATGTTGTGCATATTATCAGGGCGTGAAAGCGGTGATTGCTAAGAGCTTCGAGAGAACTCACAGAAGCAACCTGGCTGGAATGGCGATAATTCCTCTATGTTTCAAACACGGTGAAGATGCAGACACGTTGGGTTTAACAGGTCGAGAGCGCTATACGATCGATCTTCCAAACAAAATCGGTGACATAAGACCTGGACAAGATGTAACTGTCACTACCGATACCGGCAAATCTTTTACTTGCACAATGAGGTTCGATACGGAGGTATGTATGGCAGTTTTATGTTCATTGACTTGTATCAATCATTACATGTATGTCCATTATGTTCTTTATGTAACAACGTAAAATGATTGGTGCAGGTCGAGTTGGCGTATTTCGATCATGGCGGAATCCTCCCTTATATGATCAGGAATTTCAGTAAAAAAGTCTCCTAGTGCGTAGGAATATGACGCCTGGTCATTTGTATAGGCTCATTTCACGCAGCAATGAAATTTGAGTGTAACTATAGAAGTAAAAGAGGCATAATTTTTTTCTGTTATGCTAAATACCGGTGATCGGATAATCATAGTTTAAGCTTGAATGAAGTAAAATCGGATTGATATTTACCGTCCTATTTCGGTTGCTCTTATTTGTTAATTCGAGGAGCCACTTTGATTCAAAAAGTTACTTATAAGTGGAGCTAGTTTGATAAAAGCTTTTGGGGATTTTATGATCTTTCAACTTGACAATTTGCATTATAGAGTTAATTAAGTTGGGTGAGCAACAGAGTTTATTGTGAACTAGAAGTTTGTGCACAACATTATTAGCGGTTTCCACAACATTATTCTTGTATGAGAAATGAGAGGTTGGGAATTGTTATCTTCAAAAGTTGTTATCAAAATAGCTCTACCCGTCTACTAAATATTGTCGTTTTAACTAATTCACAGTTTTTAAGATAACAACTAACCAAATGAGATGATTTACTAATTTATCCTTTCATAAATGTCCTATTCAATTTTCAAGACTATGAATTTGTTCAATAAAAATAATTTGACTTATAGTCTTCTCTTGTTATTGGATATTAGAATATGATTATCTTAGAAGTTGAACAAATTAATAGAGGTAGGAATCGAAAACTTGGAAAAAACATCTTGGAAATACAAAATGACAATAAAAAAGAAACAATGAAATCCCTCCAAAATGATAATATATAGTAGACGGAGGGAGTACTAAGTATTTGCCAGAACATCAGCTGTGTTACTGGAAAAACAATCTTAAACTAATTTTAAATTATATGAATAGTATAGATTCAAAAAGTTAACTGAAAATGGTACCAAGTGTACGTAAGTTTATAATATAATTCAATTTACCAACTAATTTGTCATCACGTTACGAGATAAAATTTAGCATAGCCAAAATTGTTTGTTTATAGATTAATTTCTTATGTTTGATAGCAACAATTAACAAATAGATACTTTTTTTGTGATAAAAAACTTTTTAAAAATGTTAAATGGTAAAAAAACCTTAAGTCAAGTGGTTAAAATATCTCCAACAATGAAGTGACTTGTACATTTAGGAGTTAGAACGATCAATTTCCGTTTTCACTTTAGGCTCTGGAGCAGTGTATTGTAAAATCACGAAGGAATGCAACAGAGAGGAAAAGAAAAGAGAGGATAAAATTTTGAAGGAATAATTTTTTAAAAAAATTATAATGTTTTCGGAGCAAGGGATGAAAGTTTAAAGGAAATTAGGCATAAAATTACTTAAAAGCCCTTACAAGTATAAGTGTTTAAAAAAATTAAAAATAAAGAGCTGTTATTTTAAATTAACATGTTTCATCCCTTGCCTATGGGTAGGGGAGAGCAAAAGATCAAAAAAACCGAATCAAATCGGTGAACCGGACCGGACCGGATCGAATCGAATCGAACCGAACCGAACCGAATTAATTTGGTTCGGTTCTTGGTCCATATATGTGAATAATTTGGTTTTCGGTTCGGTTCTCGGTTTTTGGAAAAAAAACCGAATAAACCGAGAACCGAACCGAATTAAAATCATATATAAA
>CATIWQ010366262.1:0-10185 GCA_949673415.1 Euphorbia schlechtendalii
GGGTATCGCAATTTCAATTTTTGGGAAATGTAATTAATAGGTTAGCGGGTGGTTGCATCCCCCGATTTTTGGAAGCCTTGTAATTTTTATTTTCCGCGTTTATTTTCTGCACTTATTTACTGCTTTGTGGATGGTTTATTATTCCTCTTTGTGAATGGTTTATTTTATAATACATGAATCATGCATTTAAAATTAAAAACGACCTAAGTGCGAATATGCACAATTAAGAGTACACGGTTTTCTGTAGATGCAATATAATGTGATCCAATAAGAAATAAGTAACTTATCCCGGACCCGAACCTCTGTGTCTTGGTGGGCCGTCCCCGGGCGTTAAGCCTCACAGGACTCTAATTCCTGGAAACAGCTAATCCAGGTGGCGACTCCACACTAAGAGACAGCGGATTCGGGTTCAAACCGATCTAAAATGTTTTCACTTTTCTCTTTTAACCTTTTTCACCGGGTCCCCGACCTGGTGCACCTTTTTTTCAAACACCCCGGTGGACCGCGCCTATGAAACTGCGCACTCTCAGCCCACCGCTCCTTATCACCCGCTCACTGATACCCCTAAAGAAAATCCCTGCCATTACGTTCAACCAGTCGGATATGCCACCAGAACAGCGTAATCACAACAAGGCCCTCTTTATCAGGGTCAATATCTTTGACAGATCCATTCCTTGTGTCATGGTGGATGACGGTTCGGCCCTTAATTTGTGCCCGCTTAGGGTGCTACTTATATGGGATTAAGTGAAGCTATGTTAGAAAGGTCTGACATTGTTATTCGGGCCTATGACGACTCGAAGCATGGGGTGGTAGGTACATTCACTACAACCGTGGTGGTTAATGGAGTGGAATCCAAGGTAAAATTCACTGTACTGGACATACCTGTCTCGTACTCCTTGCTACCGGGAAGACCCTGGATCCATGCCATTGGCGTAGTGCCCTCCACACTCCATCAGAAGATCAAATTGGTTCACCAGGGAAAACCAGTTACTATAGAGGTAGATGAAGAGTCTGTAATGGAGGCTGCGACCTTCGCGGAACAAGGTCTACGGGTGGCAATGATCAATCAACAGGAGGTGGAGAAGAGGAAGATGATTCCCATAGGCTACCGCTACTTCTTGGTGGGTCTAAAACTAGTTATGAAGAGGCAGGGATTTATTCCAGGTAGAGGGTTCAGAAAGTATCACCAGGGGATAGTGGAAGCCAAAGACCCTCTCCTACTGACCCCTAGAGCTGGACTGGGGTTTACCCCCAAACATAAAATCTACAAGCACAAACGACCACTTTTCTGCAACATGGTTAGTGTGTGCACCATTGAAGGGGGGAAGAAATATTTGGGGGATAGTGAACCCATGATGAAGGATGGAGAGTTGGTGCCTGGATTTGAGATCTTCAGGGATGTGTTCGATTTCTCAAAGGAGTGTATGTTGGCTCCAATCATTGAGTCTGTGGATGGCTCAGGGTGCTCTGAAGAGGTTAATGCGGAAGGGAGAGTGCAAGCTATTACCCTAGAAGCGGTTGTTGTAGCAACCAAGGCCAAAGGGAAGTCCAAGATGTTCATCGAAGACGAACCCAAACCTGAATCCATGATGGATGAAGTCTAGGATGCCATCAGTCTTGATGAGGAAGGATGGGAATGCCAAGGACCAGCTAGCAGCAACCGCGGAGGCCGTAGCCAAAGCTACGACTATGGAGAAGAAGGCAAGACTTGCTAAGCCCACCATTGAAGAGCCAACTGCAGTGATAAATGAAAACCCTCCGCTTGTGGAGGAGAGTGATGCTAGTGATGTAATTTTTAATATTGCGAACATTTTCGATGTTAACAACTCTGCCTATGAGGCATTTCATTTAATGAATCAGAACTTTGCATACTTGTGTGATGTCTTGCCAGATGGTAGCATGCATTTTCATGATCATTCACATAATGTTTTCAGCATAACTGATACTTCATTGCATGAAATCAACTTAAGTACAGATGTATCACCTAAAATGGTGATGATTTCGAGTGATCTGACTCCTACAGAAGAATGTGAGATTAAAAATGTACTTAGCAAACATGTGGTAGCATTTGCGTGGTCCTACGAAGATATGCCAGGGGTTGATAGAGCAATCGCCGAGCACAGAATCCCCACCGATCAACAAGTTAAGCCAGTCAAGCAAAAGCTGCGAAGATTACGACCGAAATGGGCCAAAAAGGTGAAAGTGGAAATAGCCAAATAGATAGAAGCTAAGTTCTTAGAAGGGGTGGAATATCCTACGTGGCTCGCTAACATCGTACCAGTTGCAAAGAAGGATGGGAAAGTTCGGGTAAGTGTTGACTTTCGGGATCTGAATAAAGCCTCGCCAAAAGATGACTTC
Organism: Euphorbia schlechtendalii; assembly: GCA_949673415.1. Lineage (NCBI taxonomy): Eukaryota > Viridiplantae > Streptophyta > Magnoliopsida > Malpighiales > Euphorbiaceae > Euphorbia > Euphorbia schlechtendalii. Next base: position 2,359 of record CATIWQ010366262.1, read on the forward strand.
CCTTTGCCTCATATTGACGTCTTGGTCGACAGTGCTACTAGGGCTGCCATGTACTCGTTTATGGATGGTTTCTCAAGGTATAATCAAATCCTCATGGCAATCGAAGACAAGATCAAAATCACCTTCATCACTGAGTGGGGGGTTTACTGTTACAGAGTGATACCTTTCGGATTGAAGAACGCAGGGGCAACTTACCAAAGAGCCGCAACAGCTCTACTGCATGACTTAATCCACAAGGAGGTTGAAGTGTATGTGGATGATATGTTGGTCAAATCCAATACTCATGAAGAACATCCTGCAGCCCTCGATCGGTTTCTTACCCGAATTAAGAAGTACAATCTATACCTCAATCCGAAGAAGTGTGTATTTGGGGTAAGCTACTGGGGCATATAGTGAGTCAAAGGGGAATAGAAATGGACCCCGACAAGAGCCGAGCCATTAGGGAGATGCTAATAGCGATAATAGAGAAGGAAGTACGATCATTCTTGGGATCACTGCAGTACGTTAGCAGGTTCATCGCCCTTTTAACCACTATCTGCGAACCAATCTTTAAGTTGTTACGGAAACAACAACCAGTAGTTTGGAACGACCAATGTCAAATCGTGTTTGAAAGAATCAAACAATATCTGATCATACCGCCTGTCTTGAAGCCTCCAACTCCAGGACACCCTCTTATTCTCTACTTGGCTGTTGAAGAGTCCTCTGTTGGAGCCATGCTGGTACAAGAAGATAATAGCAAGAAAGAGCACGTGATATACTACTTGAGAAAGAAGTTGCTAGAGTATGAAACTCGTTACACGGTGGTGGAGAAGATTTGCACGGCAATGGTATGGTTAACTAAGAAGCTATGTCACTACTTCCAATCCTATCGAATCTAGGCAGTGGCTAAGGTCGACCCCATGAGGTATTTGTGCTAGTCTCCCACATTGGCAGACAAGCTTTCCCGATGGCTGTTACTCCTCTCTGAATTTGACATTGTGTATAGCACAAAAGAAGGTCATCAAAGGCTGAGCAGTGGCAGAATTCTTGGCCAACCAGGCAATAGACTCCGATTGCATGGAAAACTTAAAGTTCCCAGACTAGCAGTTATCTTTGATAGAAGAAGTCAAAAGAGAGTGGACCATGTATTTTGATGGCGCTATGAACCGCAAAGGGGCAGGCGTGGGAGTGGTTCTGATCACACCACAGAACGAAGTAATCCCATTGTCGAAACATTTGGAGTTTCCAATCACGAATAATGGGGTAGAATACGAAGCATGTCTATTTGGACTGGAAGCACTAAGGAAGGTGAAAGCTAAGGAAGTCTCAGTTATCGGGGATTCAGCTTTGGTAATTTAACAAGCGATCGGTGAGTGGGAGATCAAGGAAGACTCACTTCGCCCATACTTGGAAGCAGTCTGGGAAGCCTCTGCTAAGTTTGAACAATGTGTCTTTCGCCATTTGCTGCATGAAGAAAATCAAATGGCAGACTCCTTGGCCACTATAGCCTCTATGTGTGAAGGGCCCTAGACCCAACCCATCAAACCATAAATCCTTCAATCGGCCAGGGAGCCCTTTTATTATAGAGCAGTGATCGTTGATGAAGACCCAGACTCGGGTTGCTGGTATTTTGACATTATCTGGTTCCTGAAAGATGGGATCTATCCAGAGGGTGCCACAGATTCTAAGTGCACTTCCCTCCGTCACCTCACTGTCCAATTCAGGCTTCTCGACAGCGATTTATTTCGACGCACTCCAGAGGGTTTATTACTTCGTTATTTGACTGAGAAAGAGGCTCTGCTCATCATTTGGAGACTCCACACAGGTGATTGTGGCCCACATATGAATGGTTAGCCCTAGCAAAGAAGATCCAATGTCAAGGGTATTACTGGACCACTATGGTGACGGACTACATCACAGAGGTTAAGAAATGCCACGAATACTAAATCTACGAGGACCTTAGTCATCTAGCTCCCTCAGATCTCCATAGTTTATCTACTCCTTGGCCATTCTCGGTGTGGGGAATAGATATAATTGGAGAGATTCGCCCTTCCTCCAACAATGGCCATAGATTCATCATGGTGGTAGTTGACTACTTTTCTAAGTGGGTAGAAGCTGAATCCTACTCTAATATCATCGCCAAGAAAAATGGCCAAGTTCATAGAAAAGCACATCTTCACTCGGTATGGGATCCCCCATCACATCGTCTTAGATAATGGAGCCTAATTCCAAGGGGCAACAATAGAGTTAATTGAGAAATATGGTATCGAGCATCACCGCTCTTCACCGTATAGACCGCAAGCCAATGGGGCAGTGGAAGAAGCCAACAAGTCCATCAAGAAGATCCTGAGCAAAATGGTGACCACTTACCGAGATTGGGTGGATAATTTACCTTTCGCAGTCTGGGGTTATAGAACGAGCATTCGGACTCCCACAAATCAAACTCCGTTCTCACTCGTATACGGAATGGAAGCAGTCTTGCCGGTAGAAACAGAGGTGGGATCTTTAAGGATAGCACTGGAAGCCAAGTTAGGAGAATCGGAATGGGCCAGAGCGAGATTTGAACAGCTTAACATGGTTGATGAGCGTCGCCCCAAAGCCTTAGATCATCTCCAGATGTACCAGCAACGAATGGCCAGAGCATACAACAACAAGGTCAAGCATCAGAAGCAACCTCTGAAAGCAGGAGATTTGGTACTGAAGTAGTTGAGACCCTCGAATGTGGATGTCAAAGGGAAATTCAGGCCCAACTGGGAAGGTCCGTTTGTAGTCAAGAAAGTGCTAAGCCAAGGAGCAGTCAAGATCATGGATATGGACGGTAATGAGTTTGTCAACCCCATCAACCAAGATAAACTTAAGCGCTACCACGTTTAGGAAAAGAAATAAATCCAAAAACGTAGTACAAAAATAAATAAATAAATAAATAAATATATATATATATAGGCTCGTTAGCTGATACTCTATTGGTTGAGCAAAAATTAGGGTCTTTTCTTTCTTTTCTTTTTTCTTCTAAAAAAAAGATAGTCCGCCGAGTTGAAAACCCAAAAAGGGCAATTCAGGTAAAACTTAGAACAAAGAGTGAGGAATAAATTCATTAGTTAGAAAACCTGAGAGGGCTAACTAATGATAGGAGTCGGATCACTCGAAATATTTGTACTTCAATTCATTTCATCAATAAAGATATCAAATATGGCTGAAAATGTTTAATGTGTATGTTCAGGGAAATGCATGAATATCAATGGCTGAAACGTCACAAGTAAACAACAAACATTTTAAGATACAATTAGTACAATAATTTGTAATTAGGAAAGGAAAAGACAAACAAATCCAATAGAGTCATACCACATTAGTATGCCCTAAGCAAAAGTCGATTAGTTTTCTTCTTTTATTAAAATAGCATCATTCTCGATGATTCATCGAGCTGGCTCTATCCACGATCATAAGGGCTCAGCCCGTCTTCCTCTCTCAACCACTCGCGCATCACCCAAGCATAATTCCCAGTGTTCGTCAGAGACCTAATCACTCCTAACCATCCGCGGTAGAACCTATCAGTCTCCGTAATCTCGACTGCCCCGTAATCAAGACGAGCAAATTGAGTGTGCAGATTCCACAAGACCGGCAACCTGTCTGGCCAAGAATGATGCCACTCTAAAACCTACACATATGTCACGTGGTATCCTTTGACATCTCCCGTACTGCCTACAAATGCGACAAGGCGAGTAGAAGGTGGTGTGGTACAAGCCCATCAAAAGAATCCCGTTTTCAAACATCAAGACTGCAACGTGAGTAATTTCCCACCAAGGGCAAAGCCAACGGATCCTGTCATCAGAAAGCATGCCGAATATTTGGATCCAATTCTCCTCAGTCATCCGGGAGTGTCCCTCAGTGGTCAACAATCGTCGATTGTACATAATGGGCGAGTAATCGGAAGGGTTCCCCCGGGGATTTCCAATCAGAGAAAGCTTCTCCAATAACCAAACCTGATACAAATCCTGTTTAGCAAAATAGAAGAGAAGGGAGAAAATCAATAATCATTGTGAGCCAACCTTGAGAAGCATGAAACGGTCATCGACCAAATCAGGGTAAGAGATAGCGGCATCCATGCTAATAAAATTCTCCGCCAGCGCCAGTGTAGATGAAGAATTACCCCGATGAAGGGGATCGATAACGGACATTAGCCGGAATGGGGCAACATGACCAACTCCATAGATAAATTCTGATATCAGAAGCAAAACCACCATGTACAGCCAGGCAATATGAGATCTAGGGGCACTGATGCACCACTCCAGCGCAGCGACAACCCGAAATCCCCCAGGATACGGTGGGTGAGCAAGAAAAGAGGCCACTGAATCCAAGTTCCACAAACCTCGTAGGTCAGCCTCGGTACCAAAGCAAAAGGATGTGACTGCAAACGGAAAGGCACGAGGACAAGGCAGTCCGAGGATAGCTTGATACTCCTCGATCATTGGGCATAATTCTTATTGGGAAAATCGGAAGACATGGGTGATCGGGTCCCAAAATGAAACTGCAGCCCTAACCAAAGCCATATTCACAGGATGGAACGCGAGATAGCGAAGGCCCCGTAAGCCGAACCTCTCAAGCTTATCCCAGTCAGGATTCTTCATTAAGCGTAAAAAAGTTCGAAGCTGTCGATTGTGGGACACCATGTGGAAAAGGAAGGAAAAGAGCTAGATGAAATCCTTCAAAGACCGGTGTTACCTACACATACGTTAACCGCATACATTTGCAATGACATTTATTCATACATAAGAGCATTCGCAAACAAGCAAGCATATTCATGAAATGAAACACCACATGTGAGGATCTGGCACTCAAATACCAAAATCCTCTCCTTTCATAAACCTGAAGTTCTCAAAAAGTTCTACAAGGCAAAGCTATCTAAAGAGGTTTAGTTTGAGATATGGCAACACTTTTGTAGTAGAAACATCCAATCAAATAATCAACGAAAATTGTGCAAAAGCGTCATAAGCGCCCAAAAAACTACAATAAATTTATCCCTACAACAAAAGAACAGAAAAGATAATGGGCGAAAACATCTTCATCTAAGAAGAGCCCTCCTTGTCCTCTGTGGACCCGGTAATAAGGCTATCCTCCTCCACACCCCGGCTCCCCAATCTACCCCGACATGCTCCAAAGCATGATGAAGCTCCCCGATGTATCCCAGATCAGCTCCCACCTGACGTCGCTGGATGAACAACCCTCTGGGCCCGAGCCTGAGTCAGCTATCTCTCCAAGTCCTTTATCCTTAGAGCTTGATCTCTCACCTGACCCTTAAGGCTCTGGACAGCAGTCTAGGAATTCAGGAGATCCTGATGCTCGTTGGCGATCAAAGCCTGTGATGGAGAACATGCATCATAACATAAACATTTACAGGGTATGCACAATCATCTCACATGCATGTATAACTAGTGCATATTTTCATGAAATTTTGAACAGGATTACCTCAGCCATCCAGTTTTGCGCAATGATCATGTCACGAGACGGACATACAGCTCAGCATGAGCCCGGGGAACTTGCCATGTGAGAAAACAAAGTCAAGATATGAATTGAAAGAGTTGAAAGTCAAAACTTCAAAGGACGAAACTCACATGAGTGGTATCATCAAGAGCAAAGCTCACGGGATACGTGCTCTAGGGTAGAGTAAAATTCTGTCGCTCCCTTACCCTCGCCATCAGGGAAAAGCTAGTCTCTAGATATGTGGTAGAATAACCCTCCACGAAGCCAGGGATGTGATGCATCCGGTCCTCAGAGCCTGATCGATATGCCCGAGCTCACTTTCCTACATTAGCCTATTTAACAAAGGCCATAAATACACAACAAAAATAACAAGAATCCAAAAGAGATTAAGTTGAGAAGATATTCATACCCTCGAAGAGCTTGGGCCGCCACCTCTATGGTCCCTGCTGCCAACAGGACCGGCGTCGTCACCTCTCATATAACCCTAACTGCAGCCACCGCCTCCACCGCATATGTCATCACCTCCATGACCCGGACCATCATTGCCACCGCCACCACCTCTGTGTAGCTCCTCCTCCTCGTCATTGGAGGAAACCATGCCCGACATCTCCATCACCTTTCAACGATGCCAATCCTCCATATCGTCATCAGAGATGCGAGGGCAAGGAGGGATCAGGCGCTCCAGATGTGCCAAGTATGAACCATCGATGGAAGGAGCCACTCCCATCAAAGAAAGTAGCTCGATCCTCCGCGGACCTGATCATCAAATGGGGCCAGAAAATGCCAGTAGGAGGGCGGGGAGGCACAGGCCAATCTGCAACGATCGAAGTTCGCCAAGACTGGACCCTCTCCCCGAGGTACCACTCGAGAGAGAGGGGAGACTCTAAGACCAGCCGATGTTCATCAACGTTAGTCCACATAGTCACCACCGCATCTCGATTTGGCACGATGGTCCAAGGATCTGACTCAATCTGCAATAAGAAGAAAACTTGTTGATTGTAATGATACAGTAAGAAATAAAGATAAAAATGTTCAAAGGAATAACTCAATACCTGCTCGGTGGTCAGATGGTGAAAACGCTCTTGATATCCGGTTCTCCATTGGACTAGACCACCGAACGGACGGCACCAGACGGCCAAGAGAGGCTCATCCCGAACTACCACAGTCTTAAATACCAGGTGAGGAAGAATCCGGTAGGAGAAGGCTCAGACCTGCAGTGAAATCAAAGTTAAACAAAGCCATGAAAATAAAGAGAAATAAGAAATAAAGTCCGAAAGATGATCAATTACGTGGAGGAGTATGTGACCCAACTTGAGGGCCTTCTCGTGAGCCCTCACCACGCAATCTAGGCCATAATATATCTGGCCTAAGATGGCCCTTGGCCAGTTCAAGACTCGGATAGCCTCCAGATCCTCCACGGTGGAGATCAACCTGTAGTTGATCTTACTGGAAGCAACGGGAAAGAAGAGTACCGTCAGCAAATAAAATAACGAAGGAGGGCACGCACTGAGCCCGTGACTCCTCAGGCACCACCTCCATCACGCCCCAATGTAGACTCAACACCTTGTAAGAGAGCCGACCCGAGCTCGAGGCCAAAGAAAATAACTCGTATACCCGGTTGACGACCCAGCAAGTAGTGGAGAAGCGGTCCATGAATACGTCGAAATGGATGGCGCTTGGATGTCAAGAGAGGCCTGTCATCACCACCACATCAGAAGGAGTGATGGTCAACTCTCCCACTGGAAGGTGGAAGATGTGGGTAGTCTCGGACCACCGCTCAACTAAGGTAGTGAGAGCAGGATGAGACAAATGCGGCATGTGACCTGGTAAAATCCGCACGAGCGCGCCAAACCCAGTGGCGTCAATGGCAGCTCGAAGCTCCGGATCTTCGACGGTGCGACTCCACCAGTTTCCCCTTGCACCTATACTGGAAAAGTTGGTATAGATCTATAACTGCAAAAGATAGAAACAAAATGTAGGAAATCAACCAACGTGAGATTCAGTATCCTTTTATCATAAATAAAGAACTTTAAATCTTTCGGGAACTACAAGCTGGTCTAAAATAGCACTCAAACGCGGTTTTTAGGTGAAATAGAAAATGTTTTACCTCCCTCTGCGAGATCGTTAATGATATCGATAGAACTTTGATATCGTTACTGATATCGTAGATATCGTTAACGATATCAGTTGAAATCGGTAACGATATCACAGTGATAGAGGCAGAAACAGCCTCTGTCGTGATTTTGATCCCTAAAAATCTAAATTTCTTCAGTTAAATCCCCCACATCGGGTTCCAAATCATCCTAAACTATGCATAATCAATGTATAGAGCCTAATCATGCATCAATTTCATTTAAATCATGCATTTTT
>CATIWQ010366263.1:0-14219 GCA_949673415.1 Euphorbia schlechtendalii
GACCTCTAAAATATATACATTAATATTTAATACTATTATAAGGTATCTTTTAATTCGATAGCATTGTATGCTCGACCAACAAATTTAGTTATTATAGAACACAACTATTTTCACAAAAAAATCTTGTTCAGAGTTTAATTACAGCTAAATTATTCAACTCTTTTATAAATGTATTCAATTAGGGTCGAATCTGAATGTTCTCTTGCTTACTCAATTTGCGTTGCTAATTGAACTAGTGTATATATACTCTCGACCGCTTATTGTAAGCTAAGAAAGGAAATAAAAGAGAAACATGGAAACCATATATATCTAGGAGTCAAAGGGGGCCAATTCCCTGAAATTACCCATGGACATAACTCTCTTTGCTAAAAAACAAACACATCCACACTTGTTACCTCTCCGATTCAGGAATGATCAAAATCAACCAGTTGCAGCCATAGATATGCACACCACCAACAATAACAATAACAAGCTGATCAATTCTAGCTGCCAAACATTCGCTAGCCGGTCATCAGACTCGGGTGAGCCTTATGGTTCAACAGCCAACAAATGGGCATCAAAGCTACTCAAAGAATGTGCAAGAGCCATCTCTGACAAAGATTCAACCAAAATACACCAACTTCTTTGGATGTTAAATGAGCTTGCTTCCCCTTATGGTGATTGTGAGCAAAAGCTAGCTTCTTACTTCCTCCAAGCTTTGTTTTGTAAGGCTACCGGATCCGGCCATCGGTGTTTCGAAACCCTAACCGCGATCACCGAAAAAAGCCATTCTTTTGATTCAGCAAGAAAGTTGATTCTCAAGTTCCAAGAAGTTAGCCCTTGGACAACCTTTGGCCATGTTGCTTCAAATGGTGCAATCTTGGAGTCTTTAGAAGGAGAATCTAAACTTCATATAATTGATATTAGCAACACTCTTTGTACTCAATGGCCTACTTTTCTTGAAGCTTTAGCTACAAGAAATGACGAAACTCCGCATTTGAAACTCACCATCGTTGTCACCAAAGCTAGTGTGGTAAGATTGGTGATGAAGGAGGTTGGCCAATGAATGGAGAAATTCGCAAGACTAATGGGAGTTCCGTTTGAGATTAACATGGTTAGCGAGCTAAACAAGTTATCGGAACTCACTAAAGAAGGATTAAGTGTACAAGAAGATGAAGCGATCGCAATTAATTGTATGGGATCATTGAGATTAGTTGAAGTAGAGAACAGAGATTCTTTGATCAGAATGTTCTAATCAATTAGACCTAAAATTGTTACTATTGTTGAAGAAGAAGTTGATTTTAGTAGCACAATGTTTGATTTTGTTAAGTGCTTTGAAGAGAGTTTAAGATATTATACTATTTACTTTGAGATGCTTGAGGAAAGCTTTGCACCTACAAGCAATGAGAGATTGATGTTGGAAAGAGATTGCTCTAGAAACATAGTTAGGGTTTTGGCTTGTGATGATGATGAAGTAAATTGTGGCACGATTGAGATGAGAGAAATAGGGATTCAGTGGTCAAAAAGGTTCAAACGAGTTTTTACACCGGGTGGGTTTAGTGAAGATGTAATGGACGATGTTAAGGCATTACTTAAGCGATATCGAACTGGTTGGTCACTTTTACAACCTCAGGGAGACGAAATTTCAGGACTTCATTTAACATGGAAAGACGAACCCACAGTCTGGGTTTCAGTTTGGAAACCATAAAACATATTCGAAACATAAGGTGAAAATTCTTCTAAACATCTCAAATCAATGTAGTGGTTTGTGATCATGGCAATTTATTCTCAAAGTTTGAAGGTGTAGATATTGATGATGTTCATCATAATGTTTATTACAATTATGCATGTAAGGGATGCAATTTTCTTTTTTTGAAGATGCTTTTTTATTTTTTTCCCAAAAATATTCTTTCTATGATAAATACTGAAATTTGTGGTTTAATAAATTAATTATACATTGTTTTCAGATTTACTTGCTTGGAGTTTGTGTTGGTTTTATATTATTGTGTTTGTTTGAAGGTGTTTGCGATTGCGCCACTTTTTTTCAAGTTCCATCACCAATTATGTGTATATATGTTTCATTTTTGGATTTCTTGTTCAATATCTTTCCCCTTATCTCTTTGTGAATATGGGATTGTAATTGATATCAAGGCCCATTAAAGCCTCAAGGGTCATTAGAAGATCCAAAAACTACATGGATTAAACAAAGGTATGTCTCGGCACCATTACGCGCCGACACCATATCAGCATAACAGCACGCCGAGGTATAGAATCACAAATTAAATAACCTTCGGCGTTACCCACCGCGCTTATGCCGAGACATCATTCTCAGAACCCACGCCAACTCTGACATTTCTCTCTCCTCTGCCTCATTAAATGCATTACCAACTGGCAGAGATGAATCATTTAATGCTCCGACGGCGGACAAGACCCCCAAGCGGCTTGCCACACGTGTACCTCTTACAGATGGGTCCCACATGTCATCATTACACACAATCCTATAAATGGCAAGTCTCCAACTGTAGAGGTAGGGAAGATCACTCTAAGAATTGACCAAGACTACTTTTCCCTGATCACTGACAAGATCGTCGGAGAGTCTTCGTCGGAAACACTTTCGGCCGAAGACTTGTTTTGCAGGACCTTTGAAGATTCGGCAGCCAGGAGAACACTTTTGGAGGACATCACAATTGATTCACGAATGGGTTGATAAGGTATTGCTAAAGCAATAATTGTTTGACAAAAATCAGAATTATGTCATGATTGATATAATTGTTGATTTTGTCATGTAATTTGGCCAAATCCATATGGCCTAATTGGCAAATATTGCTTCAATGTACATATGGGCTGGAGTTTGAGAATAGAAGAAGGCCTTATACATTTACGCAACATTAACATTGTATATCATTTGTTTTTTAACAAAGAGAATGGCGCAGAATGATGATACTGGGTATATGGGCACAAATTGACTGATTATGATTATTATTTTTTGGGTAATTACTGAATATGATTATTAATCAAATTGAAATTTCATCATCAGGAAAGAGAATAAAAAATTAATCAAAGAGACAAACATTATTTGGAGTCATCAAAGTTTTTGCATGTGATAACAGCAAGGTCCATAAGTCATCTAGATTATTTCCTGGCATTTTCGGGTATTTAAGCAAAAAATTATTGTATAATAAGTACCATCGTGTAGCAGCATGACATTTCAATATTCGTTAATTGTAAACTAAAAAAAATGTGTACGAAAACAATAAAAACTCATATGCTATATAGTCAATTGTAAGTAAATATAAAAGCTTTTACATTTAAAAAAAACATTTTTAATTTTTCATATAAATACTAAATATAATAAAAAAAATTGGGTCAGTTTCCTCAAGGGTATTTGAGCAGGCCCTCTAACCATACAGACTTGACTCACTCACTGACTACCTCGCCAAATTGCTGAATAGGACAACAATTCACAACACTATTTCAATAATGCTTCTGATTTGTTAACCCAAAAAAATGCTTTCTGATTTAGCAAAATATATTATGTGCCCAAGATATTTTTTTTGATGAATTTGGCGTATGTTTTAAAAATTGTTAGGCATTATTATGGGAGGATATTCGGATTTATATTTTTCATTTTTGAAAAGAATTTTCAATTCGATTAAAATATAAATTATCAAAGAAAATATATTACAAAAAATAATAATACAGATTTAAAATTAAAAAAAATGAACAAAAATCACCTAATAAAATTTGACAAATTTAAATTCCCATTATTTTGTATGGCCCTAGAACACATTATTAAGTTCGGAGCATTTTTTAAGAATTCGGTTTATATAATTACTTTTCGATTTCTCATCTACTTTTGAGTTGAATTTCCGTAAACTCCTAAACCCAGCAGAAAAAGTTTCACTATATCAATTCCCTACCTCAAATTTATCATATTGCAACTCTTTAAAAAAAGAGTCAAACTGGTGTTAATTTTAGTACATAATCGATACGCCAAACCTTTAAATTTTTATTGACTACTCCCTTTTGATTAGCTGAAGTGAAATTGCAAATATTTGTAATTTGTTAGAGTAAGCCGTCCAAATTTTCTCAGTTCCAAATAGGATTAGCATAAAAGTATAAACCTAACATATGATATAAGTAACTTATTTAACGATTGCATATTTGGCATATTACACGTACAAGATCAAGATAACAAGACGTAACAAATTGAAAAAAATAAATAAACGCCATATACAATCATAACCTAAGATTTAAGTCTAGCTCATGTGATTCTGTAGTTCGTTCTTTGTCGACACGAAAACTACCTGGCCAGACGATATCCACTGATTCTTCAGCCATATATGGTGTCAAACCATATCCGAAATTCGTACTTAAACCATCAAACCGAGCAACTAAACTAGACCTGTCTCTACTAGACTTATGCACAAGAGAATGAGCTTGAACCCCGAGAGATCGAACTGAAACTGGATTGAAAGGAAAGTCTACTGCCGAATTCCACATCATCGATTGATACCTTTTAGCGGCTCCTCTTTCTCTTTTGTGTGCATTTTGGTGTCCTCCTAGCGCCTGCGAGCTATAAAACTTTCTCATGCAAAAGTTACACGAAAATACCCGGTTTGGAGTAGGAGAAGTCGGTTTTGATGATGAAGATGATTCGGGGTCACAATTTGTTGATGTCATAGACTCGTTTCGGCTTTGGCCTAAACTTAGCCATTCCTTCATGTTATCATCTTGATGTTCATCGGCTAATCTTGGATCGATTCGGGTATATTTTGATTCGCTGTTGAGTGATGATGAGAGCTTAGTTGCTTGTTCTTGCTCACTGTGGGAAATCATTGCAGCTTTAAGGGTCAAAATGGTTTCTGTTACAATAGAGAGAGTAAAGGGAGAAGTGGAAGCTAATTGGTTGTATAAATTATGGGATAACTTAGATACAGGGGGGGATTTTGATGGACTAGAAAAGAGGTATTATAAAGAAAAGCAAGTGGAAGAGGATATTATTACTTTTCTTTTAAATATGCTAATCCCACACAAAAAATGTTTCAGAGAAAGACCAGGGATGCGCTGCAATTGTTGTTTCCTGTTACTATTTATCAGAATTATTTTATCTACGAAACAATTAAAAATAGTTGTTTAATAGTTGTAATCAAACCCGTTTGATGCCAAAGCACTCAATAGCTCAATCAATGGAATTGGTAATATGTCAAAGCTAGTTTTCAACTTTTTCATTAACCTACAAATGTGATTCTATTGGTGCATATATAAAAACAAAAGCATAGTTGTCTATGTTGTAATCAATAGTCAAATCCCAATGTGTATATATTCATAGTATATACTTTGATTTGTTAGTGTAAGATCAAATTCTTTCTTGTTTTTAAACTTGTAGTTGTAATTTTATTAAACAAAACTAAAAAATAACATATAAAAAATACATGAACTTTTTGTGCGTTTATATATATGTCACATGGTTAATAAATCGGCTAGTCCCGAGCTTAGATGATACGGTTTTGGGGCAAGGTCTGAAGACAGCTTATACGTGTAAGTTGAACAGGTTAAACGTGCAAGTTGCCTTGGAATAAAATCATTTAAATCTGAGCCACTAGATTAAAAAAATAGATAAAACAAGTCCACTAAACACAAGGCAAAGTAAGTACAGATTGAAAGCCAGAAGTAGACAAGTGTGACAGATAAAAAAGGGGCAGGCATAACTTAACTAGACAACTCTTATCACCTCCTGTACTTCTACACTATGGAACTGGCTAGTAATACAACTACTGTCCGAATTTCTCGAAGATTCATGTTTTTACTGATTCTCTAAGTAGAGAACAAAGCAACTCTAACTTGAATATAACAGAAACATAAAAGATAAGAAGAAAGTAATGTTGAAGTGGGGTAGCCATTAGTTGTTAAACTCTCTGTTTAATTATAAGAAAACACTATTTTAAGGAATGATGGGGTCCAGAAAGAGGGTGATAATGGTGATAATGAAGAGTGGGATGTGTCCATTTCTGATTGGGTCTTAGATTATAAAATCAAAGAGGATCTCTGTGGGTGTTTCCATGTAGTGGGCATTTTATATGTTGACAACCACTTGTGTTATTATTCTCGTAATCTTTCATTTTATAATAATGCAATTCTCATTCGGTGATTTTTTACTTTTGTTTCTTTTTTATTTTTAACTATAAACAACTTAAAAGTAAACGATTGAAGTGTTATTTATAAAGTAGATTTATCAGCATGGTGGGCAAAACTAAGTTATACGTTGCTTAAAAATATTATATTCTCGTTAAATAAAACTTTTTAGTGGATTACCCTAGCATATTATGTATTTCTAATGCAATAGTTTCTATGGGTCATTTTGTTTTTTAAGCTTTCACCCAGAAAACTGACAAATACTCTATGTGAGATTAGTGTTGTTTTCCATTTGTTCATAGAATTGCTCATGTTAGTTTTATTTTGTTTATCTTTCTTTTTTTTTTTTCATTTTAGTTCTCTTTTTTTCAGTTGTTTTTCTTTTCTTTTATTAATATTTGAGTTCAGATTTCTCAGTCGCAGCTTTATTTTTATAAAAATTAATAATGTTATTTCATAAACAGTTGTGTTGCTTCACGAGTAATGTGTTGTTTAATGCATAATTATGTTGTTAATTAGGCAACCATGTTATTTCATGAAGAGTCATTGTGATATGTATGTATAAGAGAAAACCCAGCATACAAATTAAGATTTAAAAGGCTGACAAAATAGATATGTAGAAAAAAAAATATTTTTGTATGTTGACTGTATATTTGCCTTTATCAAACTCAAAGTTCTTTCGAACTACTTAAATATGAATTAGAAATAACTTTTAGATTTTAATAAGCTACTGGTAAATTTAAATTTATGCTTTATGTATTAGGAGTTGCCTCAAGTAGTTCCAAAAAATATCATGCCCCCTAAATTTTAGAAATGACCTCGTAGCTCCTCCATTTTTCAAAATATGCACCGAATAACTCCCTAAATGTCACATGTCAACTTTTGATTGGTTTGAATATTCAAAGATATCATATTTCTTATTTCCTCTCTCCAATCAAAAGTTAACATATGACGATCATGGAATAAAGTTTTGCACTTTTTGAAAGTTGAGATATAACTATAAGATTACTTTGAAAATTAAGGAAGCAACGAGTTTTTCCAACAACTTAAAACACCTAATTAATGATTCATTAAGCCTTAAATTTAAGTTACCAGGAATATTTTGGAAAAGTATGTATAAACGACATAGCTGCCAACATAGCATGTGGTGAAAAGCTTTTAATGTAATGAACTGAATTTTTTAACATGAACAAAATAAAATTCATGCAATTTTTTCCCTATGTTTTAATAAGACCAAATTGATATTTCTTTGACTTTAACACTGCAAATGTTAAAATTTGTCTGGAGAATTATCTTCCAATCACATCTGAGGAGTTATAACTGCTAACGAAAGCATTTTGAGATAAAATAAGGGTTATCCTAAAAATTGTTCAGGTTTTATTTATTATCACCCAAAGTTTATCTTGATGTTACAATTTTACCCTTCGTTCAAAATTTGATCTGATATTACGATTTTACCTTTCCTATATTTATGAGAAGGGTAAAATAAGAAAACCCTGATGATAATAAGTAAAACCCGGTCGGTTTTTACAACTCACTATAATAATTGTGGGTGTTGGAATTCTGAGTCATAATATTTGTGATATCACATTGTCTAATCAACTAGTTTCAATCAGTTGGAATACCAATTAAATAATACTGTAAATAAAAAGAACAATCCACTAAGCAACCAATTATAGCTCATCTCATATGGATAACATTAAAATTAATAATAATTAGGTAACTGGATTACTTGTTGAATGTTAAGTAACCTTAGTCTAGCTTAACAGTATTTATCATAATTATTCAATTAGTGAAAAGACTGTTTCTCTTACCTTTTCTTTGCTGTCATCTCCTTGTCTAGTCAATATTTACACAGTGTTTGTTTTGAAGTAGTTTACAAAAGGATGGCCCCATGAGTTGAAGTTTTAATGTTTGCCATAGCTTAATTTTGTCGGGATTACCTGTTTGTGAGCCCGGGAGTCCATCTAATCCGCCTTCACCCAATTTCGAAAGGCTGTTATTAAATAATTAAAATATGTTGTTGGCTCAATTAACGCAGCCCAATTTTCGATGAAAATAGCTAAAATAATATCATGGTTTTGATATGTTCTGTAACTGATTAATGAGATTGTGCTTTGTTAAGAGCATATATTTTATTATCTTCTAAAAAATTGATTTAATGTTATACATTTTAGTACAATTTTAATAGGTGCATCATATAAAGTGTTGCCCAGATTGCCTCTGATGCCTTGAATATTATGTGTTCATTGGATGCATATAGATTAGCAAAAGTTGAGACTGATGCTTCGGTAACATGTTCTTTAGCAAGAGTTAAACCTAAAGTATTTTGTTTTCATGTGTTTGTTCACGTGACAAAGATATGTTGTGGTTCACCTAATGTTTGTTTCAATTGTAGTATTGATACTTTTTGAATTACACTAATAAGCTCTAAACGTACATTTATTTAGTGTTATTATTGATTTCGATTATCGTGTGAAACCAAACTCATCTAGTCCAAGTGCGAAAATATTTTAGGCGTGCTGGATTGGGCTTGGGATGAACATTTTTTAATGAAGATCCGACGAGATTGAAGAATGAAGCACTGGTTGACAATGATAAAAAAAGGAAGCAACTACTGCTGCAATAGCAAAATAAGATGAGGTATGGTTGCTCAAATTGAGATTCAATTAGCTAAGATGATGCAAACCTATCTTGTGTTAAGTGGCTCCTAATTGATATGATGTTTCAACTCAAGATTCTCTCAAGCAAACAAGATCTTGATTGTGATTATTCTTATTTGTTAATTCTTCTAGGATGCAACAGTTCAGCACAGAATATTGAGAGTTGCAAGGTATCTGTCATCAAGACAGTGACCTTTCCTTGTTGCAAGAAAATCTAGTCCATACAAAGAGTGAGAAACCCTCCATATGTTTATTATTTTAGCTTATTTTTGTATTTTTGTAAAAGCTATGATTTACAATTGATTCTAGCAATACTAAACCAAACATTGACTAATCTTGATTTGAATGGTCAATTTTCTCTAAAATGCCTTAGATCTTTGACTACGAGTGTCTTGCATTGAATTAGTTATGAATGACTCAAGATTGGTGAAGATGGTTCAAGAAGCACAAGGAATGCAATCAAAAGCAGCCTCCCAGATCCCATTTATGATATGTTATAAATTATTGGTTAATTTAATGATGCATAAAATAAATGACTTGGCCTAGGGAAACCCAATTTTTTTTTTTTTGCATCATGGGTGAGACTTGAGAGAGAAGAAGACAAAAACTAAAAAACTGATTTTCAGTGATGTGGGACAATGTGCCCCCTTCATATTATTAGCATCAGCACGTGCAAAGAACATAAAAAAAGTCAATTGCATGCATTAGCTTACATGTTCTTGCAGGGACTAATCTGAATATTTTTCGGATTGATTACAATCAAAACATTTTTTTCATTTGCACATAATTTATAAATATTCATTCTAGACAGCAACAACATATGTTTAAGCGTAACTAATTCCTGCTTCAACTAAGATGAGCAAAGATCACAAATAATTGCAATTAGAAATATATTTTACATAATTAGTCACCAATCAATATAATACAAAAGCATGACCCTATCCCGACACAATAAATTACAGCTCTAATTCTACAACTACCATCAACTTGAAGGACTTTTGATAAAACAATACTGCATCAGGTCCAATGGGCTCCATCTGATTGTGTAAATCTCCTGCATACAGTTTATTAAATGCTAAGAAACATAAACTGGTACATTCTATTGAGTTAAATGCTAAGAATCACAAACAAATAGAGAATAGTTTCTAAGGAAGTAGCTCAGAATGTTCCTTCAAGTCATGAACACAGTTTTCTTGTTTCTTGCTTCATGCTCCATATCTGCAGAAAAAAATACCAACGACGTTAGAAACAAGCTTAAAGAAACATATTTAACGGCTTTAAGAATCTCAGACTGGAAGAATGAACCATATATAGGATACAATATCATAAAATTCCAAGAATAAAAGTTTATATACCTTAACACTAATATCGTCAGATGGGGTCCCATTTTACACAATTGACCGCATCCTGCAATTGTAAATGACACATATTTTAGCCACCAAATGTCGCATCGAACCACAAATGAACTTGGAGTTGGAGTCAACTAATCAATTAACTTCATAACCATCAGAAATTAGAACCCTAAAAAATTATGCAACCGGACTCATCAATCCAAAGAATCCACTTTACAATAACAACAATCGTACAACCGAAATGTGCAGCGGACACGAGTTATATATAACTTAAATGCAATAGCTGATTGTTAGCTGCTAAAATCGGTAGTTAACAGTATGCATAATAATTGTCTAACACCAACATTAACATTTCACTCACACTTCCTTTTCTCCAGCAGCAAATCTGCAAATATCACTTGTGGCCAACTTCGCCAATCCATATATAGAGACAGACGCAGCTGTTTGTAAATAAAAAAAGAAAGAAAAGAAAGAAAGAATCGCTGCACAATTGAAGACTCAAAGCATAAAAAGAAGATAGAGATTGAGGAAATGGAAAATACAAAGACAGACTGATATTGAGATCAAGGAAGACTGACAATACTGCTATTGAGATTGTGATGATATAAATACAGAGACTACTAGTATTGAGATTGTGAAAATGGCAGATGATAAACGAATCCTAACATTCGATTTCATCATTTCTTCTCTTTTGTATCTCTTTAATTTTCCCTCTATTGTTAATCAATACATCATTTTCTCTCTGTGTGTTCAAGATCCTATCATGGTATCAGATGCTTGTACCGCAAGTTTCTTTTCCATCTTTTTGTTTCTCAATTCAATTTCGAGGGTTTATTTCCTCTTTTCTTCTTTTCTGGTTCAATTTGATTTTGGGGATTTCTTTCCTCGATAATTTTCCGATTCTGTTCTTGGGTTTTTGTTCGATTAGGGTTGATTTATGATATCAAACTTGATATACCGTTCTATGTCTAAATGTGCCTATCATGTTAATGTTGAACTTGACATTGAAATTTAAACTTTCATTGCAAATCTCCAATTGATGTCATAGTAGTCTGTCTTTCAAGGCTATTTTTCCAACGAATACTCCACTATGTTCTTAGTGACAAAAAAATTTTTGTTGATAAAATATAATATATGGTTACATATAAATATAATAGCTTAAATATAAAATGTTAAAATATAATTATGAAGTATTGATATATGTTCCGTAATGAGTGAGATTATGGTTTCTTGCATATTAATACAACATCAGCATGCGCTTTCAACATAAAGCATTTGGATGCATTAGCTTACTTAACTCTGTGAATTGTTCATGTTCTTGCAGGGATGACTGGTGAATTCCATATTAGTCCTGTTATATGGACCACGCCAATTTTTTTTCGCATAGAGTACAATCAAAACATTTTTCATTTGTCCACAACTTGTAAATATTCATCTTAGACAACAATGGCATACGCTAAAACATAAGTTGGTGCATCAGCTAAGATGAGCAAAGGACACTAATGGTAATAATAAATGCAATTAGAATAATCCTATACATAATTAGTCACCGATCAGTATCATACAAAGGCAACAAATTACTACTTCAAGTCTACAACTAATAATAACTAATAACAGCACGCAGTGTTATAGACTACCCTTGAATCACTAGTTACCCTATTGAGTTTGTACTTACATTCTCAAGTCCAAGATACAGACAGTATTGTTGGCAAAGCAAGCGGCAATTTTGTCGCCTTCTTGATTCCAGCAAACCTCAAAAATTCCCCCATTCCCAGTATATGTCTTCACTATCTTACTTTCCTTCAACGACCAGATGTTTATACATCTGTCAAGAGACCCGCTTGCAATATACTCCCCGTTGGGGCTAAATGCAACTGAGTACACTGGATCCCTGCCCATTTTAAAAATAAAAAAGCATGTTTGTCAACCTTCCTTCCTAATAGTGTAAAAGCGTGTGATGAGCAAATGAATCACCTGTGCCCATTTAAGCTGCAGATAAGTTTCCCAAGCTCCACATCCCATAACTTCACCGTAGAGTCAAAAGATGCACTGCATTTCATTCCACAGAATTTAATTCACTTGAGAGAGCGACAGATGCTTATGAATGAAACAAGCAGGGAAATTTTGAATGACAGTAATTAAACTAAGGCAGCGACATCTCAAATGACACATACCTTGCCAGAACCAATTGTTGGTTAGGATTGTTTGTGCCAGGTCCAGTGGGGCTCCATCTGATTGTGTAAATCTCCTGCAAACACATTGTTAGATGCTAAGAATCATAACCTGGTAGATTCTATTCAATGGAACAATAGTTTTTACCTTAGAATGTTCCTTCAAGTCATGGACATAGTTTTCTTGCTTCATGCTCCATATCTGCACACAATAATACCATGACATTAGAAACTTGCAACCTATATTACCTGCACTCGAGTACGAGTGTTGGATACCAACGTGGATCCAATTGTCGCCAAAGATTACACACACGTAGAATATGAAAAAATGATTAGACAGAAAATGCATGACTAGTGGTAGAAGTGTCGGACTTTATTTTTTGTTGACAAGTATATATTTCCAATTATATTAGCTCAAATTTAAAATTTTTGATGAAAAGGCCTACGTTTAATCTCAGCAAAACATAATAAAAATTTAGCAACCCATTAAGTCATTATAGTCCCAAAAAAATAACCCTATCCCAAACGAAATTAAACTAAGTCCGTACCGGACACCGGAAGAAACAGACCCAATGCTTTTAAGAATCTCACACTGGAAGAATGAACCATACGATCCAATATTATAAAAATCCAAGAATAAAAGTGTATACCTTGGCACTAATGTCATCAGAGCATGAAGCTAGTAATGAGCCTGTTGGATCCCATTTTACACAATTGACCTCACCCTGCAATTGTAAATAACACAAAAGATTCCAGCACATCGTATGAAAAAAAACCAGTTGAAGAACATATAGTAACCACACAAGAACTCAGAGCCAACTAATCAATTAACTTAATAACCCTCAGAAATTCGAACCCTAAAAATCATGCAACCCATTGGCGGAGCCAAGGGGTGGCGGAGGTGGGCGGCCGCCTCCTGTGGCTCCGGGAAAAGCACCTACAGCTTCTTGATTTACCGCCCCTTGCTTACAGGAGCTTCAAAACCGCCTCCCCCATGTAAAATGTTAAACCGAATAATTTTAATTTCTCTGTCGATAGCTTTTCCGTTTTAGCTCATATGAAGAGAAAGCAGAAGATAAACAGTGATTTTGTCAAGCTTTGCACATTAAATTTTGAGCTGTTTGACTGAGAAATGTGTATGAGCCAGCCTTTTTTTTATTCTTTTAATTTAGTAAAATAAAAGCCCATTGTAGTTTGGCTCTTTAACCTGACATAAAAGTTACTAACCCATAATTTATTTGTTTATATTTTATGTTCAGTAAAACATAATTTTTAAATTATATATTAATAGATTAAAAAAATTATATGTAATTAAACTATTAATGACGTAATAAATATTTTTATATGCAGAAATGAAGTAAATGCTTAGGGATGATAAAAATACTACTACAAATTTCAGTATACAAAGTGTTGGATTTAAATTTATGTAAAATAAAAACGAACTTGACAAGCTCTAAAAAGATAGAGGAGAGAAAAAAAATTCACATTATATTCTTAATCCATTTGGATTTTTTATTACACTTGATTTTTGCAAGTAATTATAATTTATCTTGATACAAAAGGAAGATGATAGCAGTTGATACATAAATGTGCATCTCCTTGAATTTGAACAAATCAAATAATGATTTTTCTAAAGCCTTACATGAGTAATGCATGTAAAGCAGACCTGTTCGTCGAGCGGGTCGGGCAGGGTTTGGGCCGGGTTTGGCAGGCTTTTTATAAAAAATGTTAACCCAAGCCCGGCCCAAGCTCATAAATTAGAATTTCGGGTTCGGGACGGGTTTTCAAGGTAATTCCCAAGCCCGGCCCGAGCCCGTGAATATTTTTTTATTAAAAATTCTTTTATTAAATTAAATATAAAAAATATAAAATAAACTAAAATATATTTAAACTTTAAATATAATTGCATTGTTTGCTTA
>CATIWQ010366357.1:0-10299 GCA_949673415.1 Euphorbia schlechtendalii
TTATTTACACGTATGTTGGTCAATTTTATTAGTGAAAATGACCGCATGGCAAAAGGTGAGGTCTGTTATCCGGGAATATATTTTATTCCCTTCGTGGGGGTATTCTAATACAAAAAGATAAAAAGAAATAAAAGAAGAAGAGAAGAATTACAACATTTACAATAAAATAAAATAATTCCTAGGTTCACATGTAAAAAGAAATTAAGAAGAAAAGGAGGAACACAAAATAAGCAGCTCTAGGAACTCAAAGGCTTTACCCTTTTAGAGTGAATCCACTTCGGCGTGTCCGTTCGATCCTCGGGAGCGTTCCTCGTTCGTTTTTGTAGTTTAGGTGATTTAATGTGAAAAGGTTGATGTAAAAGTCCAAAAATCTTCATTTAATTCTTGAAGTTTTAGTGTAATAAAGAATTGGTTGGTTGGAAAATAAAGTGTTTATTTATCCAAAGGATAACAGACTCGGGTTCTAAATTGGTTTTAGACCCGAGAATATCTGAGGATTTAAGAAGAAATTTGATGAAGAAATTTGATTTTAGGATGAAGAAATTCGGGATCCAAAAGTGTTTTAGATCCAAGAAAAAGTTAGAAGAACGTGAGAAATATTGTTTTTATTTTTTGTTCTGAAAGAGAGGATTTTTCTCTCTAAATTTCCCCGGGCCCCGTGTACTGAAAAAGACCCGACTATTTATAGAAAAAAGAAATCCTGAAAAATCCAAAACATAGAGCCTCGCCGGAGACCCGGGGCCTCGCGCGAGGCTCCCTCGCGTAGCCTCGTGCTAGGGTCCCTCACGAGGCCTCGCGCGGTCTGCGAGAGGGTCCGTCGCGATGCCTTGCGCGGCCTGCGCGAGGGTCACTCGTGAGGCCTCGCGCGGTCTGCGCGAGGGTCCCTCGCGAGGCCCGCGCGAGGCTCCCTCACGCTCGGGATCACGTCTCCTTCATTTTTTTATTATTATTATTATTATATATATATATATATATATATATATATATATATATATATTGTATTTTTTTAGTTAAATAATTTAAAATGTCCGAGGAGGATTCCCATTTGAAGATCGTTGGATGGTCGAAAATCGTGTGATTCGAGGATAAATTTCTCGAAAAGCCGTCATCATTGAACGTGCGAGCTGGTACAAAATCCCGTGCTCACAGATGTCACCTCTTGATAAGGGATAACCAACTTTGCAAAAACCTTCTTAGCTTTCTTTTCAAATTCTAGGTCATCTTCTTCTTCACTTTCTGGCTTGATAGCCCTCTTTAAATTTCTAGCTTTCGGGATTCGTACAGGCTGCTTGCCTGTTCCTAACCCTTGGATGGTGGCCAGCGTTTGCCTTATGTCTCCAGGCGGAATCTGACCATCCTTCATCGCAGATATCAATCCCTGAAGCAGTGACAATTGAGTTGTCTATTCGATCGAGTTCTGTCCCATGGGTTGTGTGGTTATGACATCCGAAGCTGCTGAGAATGTGGTGGAAGCGATTTGGGGATTAGTGTGAGGGATGACGGGCGTGAAAGCAAGCTGGGTGATATTGTAGAGGTGGGGCGGCATATGTCCTTGTGAGGCGCTATCAAAATCATCAATCAAATTATGAGGTGAAATTGTATCCCGTTTGGATATGACCAAACCAGCTTTGCTCAAATCGCCATACATCACGCCAGAGGAAATATACTTCTCTACGACTGATTTTCGCTATGCCTACATCTCTTCTAGGGTGAATTTGTATTTTGGTTGCAACTAGAGGAGTGGGTTATCTCCTCCGACGAGTTCGTCACCTTGGGAGCGTTCGCCAGTCTTAGGCGGTGGCACTCCCATGATAGTTATCCCTGTGGTTGGGAGATGATCGCTTGTTTCGTTGTGAGTCATTGGAGATTGACTGAGAACAGAAAATTTATAATTATCAAAATGTTCATGTGAACTGAGACTCTCACCTGAGTAAGTGAATTCAATCCACTCTCACTGCACTAATGTTATATTAGCCTAAAACGTGTTTGACGCGCTAACTTACTGACTAAAGTTGGCTCCGATTATCCTCTTTGCTATAGTCTGAAGGTTCTTGCAAAACAAAAACCATCGCTATGGGGGACTAGTCGTGTGATCGGTGTAGCCTCTTCGATGCTTAAGTTAGATCAGTTTCAAGAGAGGAGACAGAGAGTTTTTAGTGTTTTTAGAATATGTACCTTTGCATGATGACTCAAAGGGTCTTTTTATACTCCTTGAACGTCTCCTGGTCTGGTCCAATAATGTGAATCAACTAGAGTTCTAACTTGAGTGAATATTTATCTTATTGATAAGATAAAGTTTATCTGAATTGGGAGTTCCAATTATTGAGGTCTCTTTGTAGACTTAGACCCTTAATTGGACTCTGTGCTCCCGAGGAGTTGGGGTTGGTCCAGGCGGACAAGCCAACTCAGCTTGGTAGCCACCTAGACATTTCTCTGATATTGGAGAAGACTTGGTTTCTTCCAAATTTAGGGCAGATATAGTCTGCCTAGATAATTACCAAGGTTTTATTCTCAGGGCGGATGGGATCCGACTGGATTGACAGGAACATTCCTAGCCTCATTGTAACATCTTTCCCTACTCTAGACAGATTTAATCTGCCAGGGGGTTTTGTGTGGTATGCATGCCCCTATCATTATTTGACCCTGTTAACACTAGGAGCGACAAAGCTAAGAAAGGAGGAAACTGAAATGCATGCCGGTGGTAGTGCCTGCTGATGTGGCTAAAGAAGATGAAGATGGCTTTATGGTTGACTTTGAGGGAGGTAGCAATGACATTAATGATAATGTTCCTCTTTCTACAAAAATGGATCACAGTGACTGGAACCTCACCTAAACCAAAGTCTACCTCTAATAAGTCAAGAAAGAAAAGCTAAACAAAAACAAGGGTAGGAGATACACCTGCCCAGCCCCCATTAAGACAAAGAAGGAAAATGAAGGCTAAAACTCACGCTTAGAGGAAAGCTGAGGTGAAATAGTAAGCTGAAGAAGTAGAAGATGTTGTGGAGGCAGAGGAGACCTTGAGCCAAAGGAAGCGCAAATTAGATAATTTTGAGGAAACTGAAGGCCAAGGGACTCCAAGAAGTGTAAGGAGGACTCTGAGACTATAAGTCTTAGTGTGACTGCCCATGTGGAGTAGGTAATTGCCAAAGAAAAGGGGATACAACGTAAGCACATTGCCACCAACATATCCTTGATGAAAAATGTTCAAGTGGTGAGCAGCGAGGAGTGCTAGAGAAACCCAATCTCTTAATCAAGAAGAATTTGATCTTCCTAATCCCAGCATCCCCACACCTTCATTCACTCAGGCTGAGACACTTCCTACTCAGTCTGAAATGCCTCAAGCTGACCCATCCTTGGGTTAAATAGCTAACCTTGAGGCACCTTTAAATCCTTCCCCCATTTCTTTTGTAAATCCTTCCAACTCTTCTCCTGTAAATCCCTCAATTTCTATTCTTTTAGATACTAAAATTCCTTCTGTAAATCCTCCACTTCCACCTTCTAATACTGTAAATTCTCCATTTTATATTCCTGGAGATTATTTTTCCACACCTTCTTCTCCTTCTAACACTCAAACCTAAAATACCGCTTCTTCTCATCCACCAAACACCCAAATTGCAATAATACCATCTCTTGTAAAATCTAAACCAACCTCTACTTCTTCAACTGTACAAATTCCTAAACCAACCATTTCTTCAAACCCATCCTCTACACCTCTAACCTCTCTAGTTAGAGAAGTACCTAACGGTGAGAACTCCGCTCATCATGGAAATGCAAATGATGATGGTGCCAAGGAAAATTCATAGCGAATGAAGTACCTGAGTCTAGCAGCAAGCCTGGCTAAGAGGACTTGGCTGATTCAGCCATCTTGGAATTGATAAGAGAGTTGGCCAGGAAGAAATTCCCAACGCTCAAGTCTAATGCAGAGTTGGATGGGGCAGTAAGAAAATGTTACTAGCCTAGGAATTGATGGACTTATCCATAAAGCCAAAGGCTGCAACTTCTTGAGTTTGATGAGCACACAAGCTTACCCTCTGAATCTATCTACTTAGAAGAGTTTGAGAAATTCAGGGTAGTTTGTTTGTGATTCGCAACCATTTAGTGAAGGAAAGTGCCAAAAGCCTAGTGGATAAGATGGCACTAATCTTGTCAGGCTTATCAAATTTTGCATCTCAACTCAATGCAACTGTTAAATCTATCCCCCACATCTACTACTCTAGCTAATGCAGTAACAGAAATGATAAAGGATAGTGTAGATGCTACTGTTGAGAAGCTGAGTAACTTGAATTCCACCATGGACACTCAAGTTACACAGTTTAATAAGTTTGGTGAAAAACAGGCCAAAATAAAGAAGAGCATAGATTGAAAGATTTAGATTATGCTGAAGGAGGTTGAGACTACAAAGGATGTTGGACATATAATGGATAAGTTATTAGAGAGCATGTCCAGGCTTATTGTAAGTTATGATGACAAGCTAGATGGAGTAACCAAGGCAATTGATGTTGCTGCCAAGAAAGATGACAAGCAGCCCGTGCTGAACATTGACTCTCTGACAGACAAGTTTGATGTTGTTTGTAAAGAAGTTAACAACAACATGGATGAATCTATCAAGAAGGGTATAAGGCCATTTTTAATGCTATGAGTGAACTTTTCCCAGAGCCCACTGAGTCAATAGATCTTGAAAATTTTCTCTCAATGGATAAAAAGCTGAATGTACTCAAGGTCAAGATAGAAGATCTACAGAAGAATGTGAACCAATTGGTGACTACTAGGATGTATGATGCTAAGGATATCGACTATAACGCAAAGTGTATATTATCAATTTACCCAAGGATCCTCGACATGGAAGGTCCTAAAAGAGTGCAAAAGGTGCAAAAAAGATGCTTGTAACTTAAAGATTTAGCTTAGGATCGAAGCTGTCAAAGATCGATGAAGTTACAAGAAGAATTCTAAAGAAAAATGCAATTCATGATCGTGACAATCATTCACAGTTGTGACTTGTTCTTCTTCAAAATAGAAATCTGCCAATCAAAGATTCATGGTCGTAACTTGTATATCACGGTCACGACTTGGACAGTTTTCTAGTTTAATCTTCTTAACTACCAACCGCCAGATAAGGATGATCAATCGCCATCAACTACCAACGAATAGACACCTATCAGAATTCAACCAATCACGAAAAGATGCCTATCCAATTTGGATTAGATTGAAGCTTCTCAACTAATCACAATGAAGTGATGCAATCATTCACCAATGGACATGACTCTTCATATGGATAGACGCAACCCTTTGAACTCTATAAATAGGGATCCAAACCTTACAATTTCGTGGGATTTTAAGCAGAGGGAAAACATTTGAGTGCATGAGAGAGATATAATGTGTGTGTATAGATAGAGAATTCGCTACGTTCATAAGTGTTAGCGAGAAAATGTTTAAGTGATTCGAATCCTTATTTCAATCACTAGATTTCTCTATATTCTCAAGCGATTGTTGTATAAGTGTACTTGAAAATCACTTATCAATAAAAGTTTTCGTTCTTCAATATTTGTTTATTCGATATTCGCAAAGAATAGCATCCTAGCGGAGGTTCTGTACGGGCTGAGACTGAATTCAAAGCAGACATAGGAATTGTGGGAATTGATGACTCCCATTAAAGAGTGGATATGGTTTGATCAACTTTAGCTTTCACTTGCATACCTTACAAATTTACTTTGCTTTCTACTTATACTTTCTATTTCGAAGTTTATGATTTGTCTATGTGTCATAATGCATATTTCACGTTAAGTCTTTTATATTAATCAAGTTATATATGATGGAGTTAATTTTAAGAGTAGTTTAGGGGTTAACAATATCGTGTATAATCACTGGATCACTGATAGAACGCTGTTTAGTGAGCCAACATTTTTGGAATGGTAACTTGCTAAATGTGGTAATGTGAGAGCGACCCTTACTAAGCATAGTATTAATGTTGTCCAGGTTTATATAATTATCTTAATTCATTTGCGCTAGGTTTAGAAAAGTTATTTCATGTGTTGCTCTGTAGCGAATAATTGAACATCTGGGTATTTTGAACCGAGTCTGTTAGATTAGTTTAGTGAATCATAACATCTTTGTTGAACTTGCATGTTTTCCTTGCTATCCTTATTTCGTAGGAAAAATCTATATATTTAGATTCTCTAATCTTTCATATCTATATTTACTCATTCTTCATTCTAACCCTCCTATCCAAAATACCTAATCTATTTTATTTTCTTTATTCTATCTTCCTTATTGATCTTTAGACTTGGTTCCTTCCCTATGGGTTCGATATCTTTTAAAACTACATCACAACTGTATACTTGCAATTATCATCATTTTTCTATTTGATAAGAGGTACTGACAACACCTATACTTTACATGAACAAGTTTTTGACACCATTAATATATAGCCAAATCTTGTGAACAAATTATTAAACTTATTAGTAGAAAAGTTGCGAACAAGTTTTTGGCACCGTTGCCGGGGAAGGCACTAGCATTCTAAAGATCAAATTGTCTAAGGATGGTGAGTACGTTCTAGAGATTAATTATATCTATTTATTTCATTTCCTGATTATACAATTTTCTAATCTTATTCTAGATATGAAAAGATTATGAAATAATCATCTTGGAAGTGAAACGTCATCTTAATTCTTGACAAATAAAAGATTTTCTTCTATTTTCCTATTCACGTTCGCGACTTCCATTCGTGCTCGTGAATTCCTGATTTAAACTTTCTGTTTATCAAAATTCTATAACTCTTGATCACGACCTAGGATCATGATCGAAGACGTGAGCGAAAACTGTAGCAGTTTGAGTAGTTTTTCGACAGTTTCTCTCAAATTCTACATATAGGTGTGATTCTCATAACTCTTCACTTTAGATATCCGAAATCCCTTTTCTTTCAATTAAAAATTTATGTTCTAAACCTTGAAATCAATCAACCCTTTTTCATCAATATTGTTCACTCAAACAAATATGTTCTTATTCCTCCTTCAGACCTGCAAGAATGGTATGAAGCACCTTTTCCTATTCACTCTCGAGAGGAAGGTGATCATTTCGAAACCATCAGGGATGCATATTTCATTAGTTCTTATGTCATTCATGAGAATAGTTTCATTCAATTAGGAATCTATGAGAGGGTAATGTATTACCTTGGAGTCCTAAACTTCGTTCTCTATTCCTCTATGAATATTGGGAATAGTGAAGATAACTGCCAGGAAATGCTGATTCGTTAGTATGGACGAATTCTAAGATGAATTGTTTGGAGTATCAACATCAAGGAAAGAAATATAAATTGTCAAGGAAGAAGTTAGAGTAGAATTTGGGGTTCCCTAAAGATTGTTACTACAAAATGCTTCCTGGTTGGGATCCACTACCAACATGGAATCGCCTTACTGGAAAGGATGAATACAAAAAGAACTCCGCCTATAGCCGGTGGATCTGAGACCTTGTTTTCTCGCTTTACAATTCTATTTAAGTAGTGTGCTTTTCGGTAGATCTAGTTCCGACTTGGTCATTCCTGAAGAATTGTTTATCTTGGAAGCAGTTTGGAATGGCATACCTGTGGACGTATCAGGGATTATGATGAGGACTCTTATATCTGTCACAATTGTACCTGGTAGGATAGTGTACGGGTGTCGAACTATGGCAAATTATTTAGAACTAATTGGGAGATTACCAAGTGGTGAAGAAGTCTTTACCGATGAAGATGAAATTCCAGAGTTAGATACGGAAATTTTCTTCATGGAGGGATTTCTAACCAAGTGCATTGGTGAAAATGGGATAACCTGTGATTGGAAATCGTGGGATGAGACTGTAGAAGCCGATAAAAAGCAAGAAAGAGAAATTGCTAGGAAAGAAGGAAGTAGTTCAACCAATCTTAAAAGGAAGTTGAATGAATTAATGGAGGAACAAATCTCTATTCATAATAAGATTAGCAATATCCATATTTTGGTATGTGATGTTGAAAGGGATTTGCGGGAGCCACGTTATAAGATTGATCAGATGATTGAATCATTCATTTCCACCAGAATAAGTTTCTTATCTTTTCATTTTAGAAAATTTGTATAAGTAGATTTCAATTTGTTTTATGTTTCGTATTATTTGTATTTTGTTTGATTGTTTGTTTGATTGTAAATATTTGTTAAATATGGAAATAAATTTGAACAAGATGTTGATGTTCAATTGCTATCATTACCATGATTACTCAAGATATAATAGTAAATATTTATCGTTTGTATTTAACAAAGTTTGTTTGTGTTTTTGTATCTAAGTTTTTATAAGTACAAGTTTAAAAATTGAAGAAATTTGAAGAGCAAAGAATATCGTGACCGCGACTCAATTCGCGCTCATGATCCTTGGATATCAAAACATGTTGTTTCTATCATGAGGAAGTTACGATCACGACAGGCCTTCGAGATCGCGACATGATCAAAATATAACCGTTACAGATCGTGAACTAACACGGGACAGTCGGCTAAAAACCGCCATTAACGGCTAGTTTTGAGCCTACCATCTAAAATCCCATTTATGACCAATTAGAGACCCATTATACCTCTATAAATTGGTCTAAGTTGAACCCTAGCCACCACACCTTTTAAAAAACCTTCAAATTTCTGAATTTTCTCATCTTCTACATTCAAGCATCTAAACCTTTTCAAGCCTTTTTCTTCAAAACCAATATGACTCGTGTGAAGAGAGCAGCACAAAAGAAAGGAGCCCAATTAATTCAAGAAGAATTTGATTGCCCTTTCCCATTGAGGAAAAGAGAAGAAGGCAAAAGATTCCAGAAGTTAAGCAAATTGGATATCACCAGGATGATATTCCTTGATCTAGTCTTCTTGGAAATTCTTAATCTTCGTGAAGAGATTGAAGCCTACCTTTCGGCTCTTAGTCTTACAAAATTTGTGGATTTATGGTTCCCTCAAAATTGAGATTGGATTCTCGAGTGTTTGGTAACATTCGACTACGAAGATTCAAGGAAGAGGGTAATACAATTTCGGAATCAAGGACAATAATACACCGTCATGAGAGAGATGATGGGTGAATGGTTCGGTTTCAAGATTGCTAATTCATCGAGCATGACGGATACATTTCAACCTAATCGAGTTTGGGCAAATTTATGCAAAAATTCTCCTAACAAACTTATTAAGGATGAATGCATTCTTATTCTTCACAAATACCTTTCCACTTCTGTATTTTGTCGAGTAGAGAATACAAAGGTTCAAAAGAAAGACTTGTTTGTTCTTTCATGCACTATGATGAAAAAAGCGAAAATTGTGGATATCATATGGGATATGATAAAAAATAACTCGACAAGCATGAGAAGTAAAATTGGAGAGGCCAAAATTATCACCGCCATAATCTTGGCATGTGGTGAACTCCGCTATGTTTAATAGCTGGGTGAGTATTTTCGCTACATGGATGGGACTTATTTGAAGAACACCGGATTTCTAAAAGAAAACGATGGTGTATATTCCTTCTACTCCTATTTCAACCGCACCAAGAAACTCAACTTGACTCAAGAAGATTCTTTAGTCGAACCATCTGATCCATCAGTAAGCCATCATAAAGGAAAAGCCCCGATGACCGAAATAGAAGAAGATGATGAAGAGGATGAAGAAGCTTCGGAAGATTGGAAGGCAAGCATGCAACTAAAGTTGGATAATTGCCAAACAGAACTTGGAGTTATGAATAAAAACATGAAAATTATAAAGAAAAGTAATAAATCGATGCTTCTAAAATTACTTTCATTCTTTAGGAGACAAAATTGTCAATTCACTCCTAGTCCACCGGATTCTCCTTCGCAATAGAATGGGTTCATTCTTTTCTTAACTTTATCTTTTTCAATCATTTTTAGACTAGTTTTAGTTCTTAATTTTGATTTTTGTAATGTCTCACAATGAGGACATTGTGTTCTTTAATGTGGGGGGACATTTGTAAAAATCCCGTGAAATCCAAAAAAATTGAATAGAATAAAAAAATCGAAGAATTTGAAAATATTTCTTGATATTTTTGTTAATTATACATTATCATTTCTAATACATTACTAACATTTGTCCAAGGTTATTATGAGTGTTAGGTATTTACAAGTTTGATGTTAGTGCACAACATTTATCAATATGGCAAGGATGAGTGGTAAGTAACATTCGAGAGCAACATTCCAAGTAAGTTTCGATATATATTTCGATGCAACATGAATTAGTATAAGTTATATAGTTTTAGTTTAATGCTTCCGATAAGTTTAAGTGGAGTAATATCTAATGGTATTCTTACTATGAGTTT
>CATIWQ010366362.1:0-36337 GCA_949673415.1 Euphorbia schlechtendalii
GCATGGTAAAAAGTGAGGTCTGTTATCCGGGAATATATTTTATTCCCTTCGTGGGGGTGTTCTAACATACATCTCCTTTTAATAAAGAAAAAGATGAAGAAGAATTACAACAGTTAAAATAAAATAAAAGAAGAGAAAGTCGTAGGTTCGCAGAAGAAATCAGAAGAAGAAATTAAACACTGAAAGCACGAGAATTGCAGTTCTAGGAACTCAGAGGCTTAACCTTACTGAACGATTCCATGTCAAAGAAATCCGATCGGTCCTCGAGAAATCCTCCTCGTCTTTTTGTTTAGGTAAAAAAGTTGTAGTAGAAAGTCCAAAAATTGTTCGTTTTATTCTTGGAATTCGGAGTTTTTCTAAAAGTTATATTTCTGTCTGATAATTTCGAGGTCCTGATAATCGAAAATGACTCGACTATTTCTAGAAAAATCCCGGAAATCCAAAAAAGGTAAGTTTTTCCAGCAAGGGGCCTCACCGGAAAAAAAGTCCGGCGAGGCCCCTCACCGAGACTTTGGCGATGCCGTGTCGCCAAGCTCTTTGGTGAGGCTCGTGCCTCGCCGAACCTTTTTTTGGCGAGGTTCTCCTCGCACTCCTTGGCAATGCAGGTCCCCGGATCCGGTTTTCCATCATGCTTTATGTATTTTTTGTATTTTATATTTTTTAACTAATTTTTTTATTTTTTTATATTTTAATTAATCAATTAAATAGTTTAGTACAAAACATCTTTTTTTTTAATTTTGAGACGAGGAGGGTTCCCATTCGGATGCATCAAGATACTCGAAAATTGTGTGATTCAAGGATAAAATCTCGAAAAAGCCGTCATCATCGAACTCGCGAGCTGGTTTAAAATCCCGTGCTAATAGCTGCCCCTCGTGTGATAATTACTGGTAGTCTAACCAGTATTATCACACGAAAAGAGCGGAGGGATAAAGAGAATATCTGACCGATGTGGTTGGTGACTTCCCGCTTTTAATTGGTGATAAAAATAGGCCTTCCTTTCTGGTGCTGTGTCTTTGTATGGTTATCCATTTCTTTCTTCGAAATTCTTAGGTACTTGGTGCCCCTTGTGAGGTGTCTACCGTTTCTTTCTGCGGTGTCCCTGTTGTAGTCGGTAACCGTTTCATTCTTCGGTTGATAAAGGAGGTTGTTTCTTTCTTCAGCCATCGAGATAACCGTTTCCTTCTTCCGTAATGTTTTGAATTTCCTTAAGATGTTGACTTGTTTCCTGTAACACATCAAAAAGAAAATAATGTTAATATATTTTATGATGAATGTTTTAATTATTTGATTGAGTTTATGTGAAGCAAAAATTTTTGCCCCTTCAATCAAAAATTAAAACATGATAAATAAATAAGTTTAATAGAAATTCGGGGATGTCCCGAGAACCACTCCGTTGTAGGAGGCTTTTGTTGCGAAGTTGACTTTAGGCTTGAGTAGGCCATCGTCTTGCTTGTAGGTTCCTCATGTGGAGGTAGAGGTTCTTGTTTATCGGGACAGTGTTGCCCTAGTTTGGCATCGTCTTTACTTGTAAATGACATAATGCGAATGTAATGTATGCATGGTTTTCTGCATAAATAATTATCATATGATGTATGTTCTTCTGTTTTAGGTGTCGTGGGCTTCGTTCGTTGAAGAGCCTTCTCTCATGCTGGTGCATGGTTACCCCTATGACTTGTCTTGTTAGGGATTCTATGGACGATTCCCTCAAAGTGACGACCATGGGTTCGTTGAATCAAATTCTAGTCCATAGCTTGGATCTAATTTGAGGAAAGTCCGGATGAATCATTGATCCCGCGTTGTGTCGATGATGATCGCTTGGCAGCCATTTGCCTGAAGTGTTGAAGGTATATGATGCCTCATACCGTTCCAAGGAGGAGATGATGAATTTGGTGTCCGTTCTAATTTCTGCATAGATTGCCCTTGCGAGTTTTCAATCTATCGAACCTCATCTTAATTTTTGCCTGGACCACCCTTTAAGGTTTTCGATCTAGCAGACTTATTTTTCTTTATTTTCATTTTCATTTTTTTTATTCTTTTATTATTACTATTTTTTTGTGTTTACTTGCGACATTCTACCATTGGCATACAAGCAATCAAGATAAACATATGCATAGAGATTCAGCAAAAATAACAATTCATTGATGAACTTAACAGGGGTATAAATGTTTCAAATGATTTGACTCCTGCCATCAATTAGCCTTTTCAGGTTTTCTAACTAAGGTGGTTCTCTCAAGGTCCTAAGTTTTGCCTGAGCCGCCCTTTTCAGGTTTTCAACTAAGCGGACTATTCTTTTTATGTTTTGAAAAGAAGCCCTAAGTTTTTTGTGTTGTACTACTTCTTAGAGATTTATTTCTTTCACCTATGCGTGATAGCAATTGTGTAAGACTTGGTGGATTTGGTAGATCAATCGTCGTTCATGTACATGACTTTAGTTGTTATCTAGTTCAGCTTTTCTGGTTGATTGGTTGGTGCTCACGCTGCTTTTCTGGCTTGAGGTGTACGTAATGATGAGTCTTGATGATTGGCGTTTCCATTGATGGTGCGATGATTTCCCCATAAATAATAGCGAGCTGTGTGAAGGAACTATTGACGTGTTTAACAATCTGACTCCTTTTTTATGACATTATGCCAGTTTTTTGGTCTTGTGAATGGTTGTGATGGAGTTGTGATTCATCTCTTTCTTTGTGATGTTTGGTCATGTGAATGGTCGATATTTTATCCTTATTCTAGCTCCGATCCTTTTACTCTTTACGTGCTTCGTTCTCTTGGTTGAGTCAGTGGACATTTCATGCTTGGAGATCTTTCCATTGATCTTTCATCATTGTATGATGAGGCTTTGATCTTTGCATGCTTCATCCTATTGAGTCAGTGGATGTTTCGTGTTTGGAGATCTTTCCATTGATCTTTCATCCTCGTATGATGAGGCAATTGCTATCACGCGTTGTCTAGGTACATGTTTTTATCTCTCACTTTCTCTCAAGGTTAAATCATTTGAATTCATTATGGGGAATCCATTTATACCGAAATTAATTTCATGAAATGATGTGTCACATGTGCTAAAAACATTACGAATATGTTTATGAGAATGCATGATGTCATTGATAAAATATCGAGCAAGTAAACAAAGTTCAATTTATTCAACAAATAAATTAAAAGCCTCGTGGGCAAAGTAGATGAAAGCTAATTATTACAGAATCATCTATCACGGGTTAGTACCTCCCATAAGTGTCCATGGATTCGAAGTGCTCCATCCGTTCTGCCTTCTCAAACACTTCTTGATAGCTAGAGAAGCTATCGGATCCGAATTTGTTCCTATATGGTGGCAGTGTGCCGTCCAACAGCTTTGTTATCATCCCTAGTAGGGTCAAACGAGTCTGCAGCCTGACTTGTTTAGCCATCCAACGCATATAGTAGGATTTGAAGTTTTCACCCTACCTTTGTCTTACAGCCTTCAGGTGATGACGAAGAGCTTATTCATCATTCGGTCGCTGACCCTCAATTCTCTCATCACCATTTGATAATATGTCAAGTGAGCTCGCGGGTCGCCAGATCCTACGTACTTCTCAAAGTATTGCGAAGTTTGGGGGCAAGCTATCTTCATCCCTGACCATTGGTTGTGTAGGGTATGTGTTCCTTAGGTGGCCACCGTGAATGGCCAAGAACTATTGCCATAGTTCCACCATGCCAGGTTGTTGGAGGATGGCGTCCTACGCTTGGATAAGAGACATACTACCCTTGGGGATATACCGCAAAATGGGGCAGTTGAGGTGCCTGGAATTGTGAGGTGACTGATGTACTCCAGTTAGGAATAGGTTATTGGGTCATTCCTTGGTAGAAAGGCCCCGTGCGAATGCCGGTTGGATAGTTTGTCCAAGGAAGAATGGATTTTGGTTCAGCTGACCTTGTCTTGCCCCAAACTGATAAAAGGTAGTTGGGGAGCACCATGTGTGAGGTGGGAGGTCCCCTTGTTAGATTGACGTTGTTGAGGGTGACCTCCGGGCTGGACACTGCATTTTGGGCCTTCCCAATATGTTGGCAAATGAGCGATGCTAGCTGTTCGCTGTTGGCAAAAACTTTCAGGGCAACTGCAATCTCGGCGCTCACCGACGACTACTGAGAATTTTATCCTGTTAGGACCAGGTGATCTTCCCTTGCACCTTCTCCTTGTGGATTGGCCATAGCAGTACGTTAAACTGAATCTGAGTCTGAACCCGAGTCCTCACTTGAGTCAGTGTACGAAACCCTCTCCAGATTGGTCACAATTGGGGAAACGCGGACCAGGCGGCGAACATGCCTCATCCAAGCCCCTTTGATACATGAGCAGAATATTAGACCATGCGTGTAAGATTCATGATATGACTCATGATGCGGGTAATGCATGAGATTTTTAATGTCATGGCTGCATTCACAAGGGGTTAGCATGCCATGATGTGAAATAACATGTATGTCAATCCATTTGAAACAAACAAGTTAGTCGTTAGGTAAAAACCTGTGGAAAGGAAAATCCAACAACGGGGGTTGGATTTGAGATTTGTGGTGTGACATCGTAATATGAGTAGTGTAAGTGAGTTGACTAAGCTACCTGTTTGGTAATAGTTCAAAGGTTCGAGAGCTAACTCCCTTTATGTGTGAGCAGGCTGTGTGATGTACTCTAGTGCAAGGTATTCTCTAAATGTATGGAAGAAAATACCGTAAGTAACACATAAATGAATGTTTTGGTCATTTTACCCTTATCAGGCCAAAGTTTTAGATGTCAGTAGACATCATCACTAAAGGTATGTAGTGATGCGTGAGCAAAAGTTTGCCCTACAAGAGCTTGGGTTAGGACATTAACTGGGATATCCTTTGTGTTCATGTTTACCTAAGGTAGGCTTTTGGTGTAGACACATGCTCCAGCAGGGCGATAATTCGGATGCTAAATGGGCATCGTGTCGGGATTTTGGTAAGTTTGTCTTACAAGTCGGATTTCATGTAGACATCAAGCAAAAATGTGGGTGAGTGATGCAATATGATTCTAGTTGGTTTCAGGTCATCCTAAGGTGACACGATCTCGAGTGTTTACTAAGTTCCTACGTATGAGTGACATCAAATCATGTTTAATATGAGTGTGTGAGTTCAAGTGTCTACACTAAGATTCGTGGTTAGCATGGCACATTTGTACAATGCATGATAAATCAAAAAGCGGTAAACACTTGGCACATAGCACACATTATCTTTCTTCCAACCATACAACTCCTACGCATACTCTATCCTAAGGTTTGGTTCATCTTAGTGTCAAGAGGATACTAAGGAGAGCACCTGCAGGAAAATATAATGCATGATCGCGTGTTTAGGTAACTCCCTAGGGAAAATGCCTATGGCTTATTTACATGAGGGTTTAAAAAAATGGGTTGCTAATATAGAAGGTTCTTGTTGCGCTAAAATACACTCCAAGCCTCTAACGAGGGAAGTACATGGGATATGGCAACAAGTGCTCCACTCGCTCAAGTATTGTCTTTTCTCAGGGAGGCAGATTAGTACAAGAGAAGGCTTCGCGGTAATAGGGGTACCTTAGACTTATGGGCTAGTCCCTTCTATTGCAATGCGTTATTATGAATATGTCATAATTAAGATAAAACAGAATAATGTGATCAATAATTTTCGGCACTTATCCAAAATCTAAAAACTTTTGAAAAACAAGTTTTAGAAAAATCCCCAGCGAAGTCGCCACTATGAGCAGGCGACACGGAGCGGTGGGTTGAGAGAGCCCGATTTCATAGGAGTGGTCCACCGGGGTGTTTGAAAAAGGGAGAAAAGCACCGGGACAGGGACCCGGGAAAAAGGTTTGAAAGAGAAAAAAGGTGAAAAACGTTTAAGATCGATTCGAACCCGAATCCGCCATCTCTTAGTGTGGAGTCGCCACCTGGATTAGCTCCTTCCAGGAATTAGAGCCCTATGAGGCTTAACTTCCAAGGGACGGCCCACCTAGACACAGAGATTCGGGTCCGGGATAAGTTGCTTATTTCTCATTGGATCACATTAATTATATCTATAGAAAATTGTTTTCTTTTAATTGCGCATATTCGCACTGAGATCATTTTTGAAGTTTAGATGCATGGTTCATGTATTGCGAAATAATAAATCATTCACAAAGTAGAAAAATAAACCATCCACAAAACAGTAAGTAAATGCGGAAAGTAAAAACGAAAAATGGAAATTACAAGGCTTCAAAAATCAGGGGGTGCAACCGCCCGCTAACCTATTAATTACATTCCCCAAAAATTGAAATTACGATACCCGAAGGAAAATTAAAGTCCTAAACATACATCTAATCCTAATCTACCTGCATCCACAAAGGTTATCACAAGGGATAGCATGTATGTTTAATTTTGAATTCAGCAAGGCCCGTGTGGCCTTAAAAAAAAGATCGCGATATTGTGTTTTTTATTTAAATAAAACCATTCATTTTATTAGCACATTGGTTGCTCATTTTAATTAATGAAATAGCTCGCATGGTAAAAAGTGAGGTCTGTTATCCGGGAATATATTTTATTCCCTTCGTGGGGGTGTTCTAACATACATCTCCTTTTAATAAAGAAAAAGATGAAGAAGAATTACAACAATCAAAATAAAATAAAAGAAGAGAAAGTCCTAGGTTCACAGAAGAAATCAGAAGAAGAAATTAAACACTGAAAGCACAAGAATTGCAGTTCTAGGAACTCAGAGGCTTACCCTTACTGAACAAATCCACGTCAAAGAAATCTGATCGGTCCTCGAGAAATCCTCCTCGTCTTTTTGTTTAGGTAAAAATGTTGTAACAGAAAGTCCAAAAATTGTTCGTTTTATTCTTGGAATTTGGAGTCATTCTTAAAGTTATATTTTTGTCTGATAATTTCAGGGTCCTGATAATCGAAAATGACTCAACTATTTATAGAAAAATCCCGGAAATACAAAAAAGGTAAGTTTTTCCGGCGTGGGATCTCATCGGAAAAAAAGTTCGGCGAGGCCCCTCATCGGGACTTTGGCGAGGCCGTGTGCCTCGCCAAAGCTTGGCGAGGCTTGCCTCGCGGAACCCTTTTTTTGGCGAGGTTCGCCTTGCACTCCTTGGCGATGCGGGTCCCCGGATTCGGTTTTCCACCATGCTTTATGTATTTTTTGCATTTTATATTTTTTAATTAATTTTTTTTATTTCTTTATATTTTAATTAATCAATTAAATAATTTATTAAAGAACATCTTTTTTTTTAATTTTTAGACGAGGAGGGTTCCCATACGGATGCATCAGGATACTCGAAAATTGTGTGATTCAAGGATAAAATCTCGAAAAAGCCGTCATCATCGAACGCGCGAGCTGGTTCAAAATCCCATGCTCACAAGTGTATAATTAACTTAATATCATTATAATTTTACACATTAAACACTATAGTTTAAATCATTTTTATACTTCATATAAAAGATTTCACGTGGTTTGTAGTTGTTTTTTTTATGCAAATGCAGATACTAGGTAAATCTTGGGAGTAAAATGATCTAAAGTGGAATTCTATGAAAAAAGAGTGAAAAAGGTGCAAAAATATGCGTAGAACTTAAAGATTTGGCTTAGGATCGAAGCTGTCAAAGATCAGTGAAGTTACAAGGAGAATTCTGAAGAAAAATGCAATTCACGATCGCGACAACCATTCACGATCGTGACTTGTTCTTCTTCAAAATAGAAGTCTGCCAATCAAAGATTAACGGTCGTGACTTGTATATCACGGTCATGACTTGGATGGTTTTTTTATTTTACCTTCTTAACTACCAACCGCCAGATAAGAATGATCAACCGCCATCAACCACCATCAACTACCAATGAAAAGACACTTATCAGAAGTCAACCAATCATGAAAAGGTGCCTATCCATTATGGATTAGGTTGAAGCTTCTCAACCAATCACAATGAAGTGATGCAATCATTCACCAATGGACGTGACTCTTCGTATGGATAGACGCAACCCATCGAACTCTATAAATAGGGCTCCAAACTTCACAAATTTTGTGCAATGGGTGTGGCAAGAAGACATGGGTTACATATAGTGTGTGTGTGTGTAGGTAGAGAATTCGCTACGTTCATAAGTGTTAGCGAGAAAATGTTTAAGTGATTTGAATTCTTGATTCAATCACTAGATTTCTCTATATTCTCGAGTGATTGTTGTATAAGTGTACTTGCAAATCACTTATCAATAAAATTTTTCGTTCTTCAATATTCATTTGTTCGATATTCGTAAAAAGTAGCATCCTAGCGGAGGTTCTGTATAGGCTGAGACTGAAATCAAAGCAGATGCAGGAATTGTGGGAATTGACGACTCCCATTAAAGAGTGGATACTGTTTGATCTACTTTAGCTTTCAGTTACATTCCTTAAAACTTTGCTTTGCTTTCTGCTTATACTTTCTATTTCGAAGTTTATGATATGTCTATGTGTCATAATGCATATTTCGTGTTAAGTCTTTTATATTAATCAAGTTATATATGCGTTGGAATTAATTTTAAGAGTAGTTTTGAGGTTAACAATATCGTGTATAATCATTGGATCTGTGATATAATTCTGTTTAGTGAGCCAAGATTTTTGGAATGATAACTTGCTAAATGTGGCTATGTGAGAGCGACCCGTACTAAGCATAGTATTGATGTCGTCTAGGTTTATATAATCATCTTAATTTGTTTGCGCTAGATTTAGAAACATAATTTCATGTGTTGCTCTATGGCGAATAATTGAACATCTGAATATTTAGAACCGAGTCTGTTAGATTAGTTTAGTGAATCGTAACATCTTTGTTGAACTTATATGTTTTCTCTGCTATCTTTATTTTGTAGGGAAAATCTATATATTTAGATTCTCTAATCTTTCATACATATATTTACTCACTATTCATTCTAACCCTCCTACCCAAAATATCAAATTTATTTTATTTTCTTTATTTTATCTTCCTTGTTGATCTTCAGAGCTAGTCCTTCCCTGTGGGATCGATATCTTTTAAAACTACATCGCAACTGTATACTTGTAGTTATCATCATTTTTCTATTTTGATAAGGAGTATTGGCAACACCTATATTTTACATGAACAAGTTGTTGGCACCGTTGATATATAACCGAATCTTCCAAACAAACTATTAAACTTATCAATAGAAAAGTGGCGAAAAAGTTTTTGGCACCGTTGCCGGGGAAGGCAAGTGCATTCTAGAGATCGAATTGTCTGGGAAAGATAATTGTGTTCTAGAGATTTACTTTCTGGAAAACGAGCAATTATATTTTATATGTTATTTAGATTTATTTTCTTTTATTATTATTTTTATTATCTTGTTATTAACATATTTTTCTTGCTTATTCATTGAGTTTTCTTTCTAGCGTGTGCATGCCAAGTACACGTAGTTCGGGAGAAAGTTTGGCATCTTTCGAATCAGAAATAGAACGATTTCGTAGGGCAAGGAAACAAAAATATAAGAGATAAGAAAGAAGTATGGCTAACAATCAAGACCAAGATGAAAATCCAAATCCAAATCCAAATCAGGATCAACCTCAACCAAGGCTTATGGATTATATTATTTCGACCATCAATGGTAACAATCAAGGAATTGTTAGACCACCGATTGATGCAAATCATTTTGAAATAAAACTATCATTACTTCAAATGATTAGCAACAATGTGCAGTATTATGGTCTACCCAATGAAAATCCGAATTCTCACATTGCAAACTTTTTTGAAGTCTGTGATACTTTCAGAATGCCCAATGATCCTGAAGAAGCAGTTAAACTTCGCTTATTCCCATTCACACTCCGTGATAAAGTGAAAGTTTGGTTGAATTCATCAACCCCAAATTCAATCACTACCCGGAACTAATTAGCCCAAGCCTTTCTTACTAAATATTTCCCTTTAGCATAAACCGCAAGACTCATTAAAGAAATCACTTCCTTTACCCAGAAAGATAGTGAATCCTTATACGAAGCTTGGGAACGTTATAAGGAGCTACAGAGAGTTTGTCCTCATCATGGTTTACCTCAAAATGTTATTCTGCAAACTTTATACAATGGAATAAATCATGTAACGAGAGGAACAATTGATGCTATGTCCGCAGGATC
Source organism: Euphorbia schlechtendalii (assembly GCA_949673415.1). Taxonomy (NCBI): domain Eukaryota; kingdom Viridiplantae; phylum Streptophyta; class Magnoliopsida; order Malpighiales; family Euphorbiaceae; genus Euphorbia; species Euphorbia schlechtendalii. The sequence goes on from CATIWQ010366362.1 coordinate 10,091, forward strand.
TCTTATGAAGAAAACTAGTCAAGAAGCTTTTGAACTTTTGGAAGATATGGCAAGCAACAATAGTATGTGGCCAGTGGAAAGTGCATAAGTAAGTATTACTTATCCTAATCATTCAAATGCTACATCTACATCTTCTAGTTTGGTTAAAAAGGTCAATGAATTAGATTCTATTTCTATTATGCAAGCACAAATATCTGCTTTATCTAACAAGATAGATAATATGCATGTAAATAAAAATAACCCCTTGACATGTGAAAATTGTGGTCAAATTAGACATACAGCTTTTGAGTGTAACTTTAACCCATGTATAGGGGAGCAATTAAGTTATGTTCAAAGTCAAGGGAATTCTTACAACAATAATGGAAATAGCTATAGAAATTCTAATTGGAAATATGGTGATAATCAACAAAAGAATTACTAAGGTACTGATAGAATAGGGCAGTTAACAAGTAAGATAGATAAGTTTCTTGAGGGAGTTTGTAATAAGCTATTAGAGTCGGAAGAATGTTCCAAAACGTTAGAGAATAAGATGGATCAAATGTTTAAAAATCAATCATCTTCTATTCATAATTGGAAATGCAAGTAGGTCAATTAGCAAGTGCTATTCCATCTAGAGGAAAAGGCCATTTACCTAGTAACATAGAGGGAAATCCTAAGGAAAATGTGCATGCTATAGCCCTTCTTAGTGGTAAATTACTAGATGAACCAAATCCTTCAGGTATACTTGCTAATGATATTATTGAAGTGCCGGATGAATATCCGAGTACATCTAATAACAGTGCAGGAGCGGATGAACAACCTAAATTCGGAAAGGTTAATCCCCCTCAACCACCATTTCCATAAAGAATGAAGAAAAAGAATGAAGATAAGCAATTTATCGAATTCATTAACAAACTCAAAGGTCTGGAAATAAATCTTTCATTTATTGAAGCCATTACTCATAATCCTAAGTACAGTAAGTTTATCAAGGAACTTTTATCTCATAAGTGTAGTTTAGAAGGAATATCAAAAGTTTATTTAACTGAAGATTGTAGTAAAATAATAACTTCTACAATGCCCACTAAACTAAAAGATCCAGGAAGTTTCACAATTCCGTGCAAACTAGGAAACATTTCTTTTCCAAAATGTTTATGTGATCTTGGGGCTAGTATAAATCTTATGCCTTTGTCGATCTTCAAGGAATTAAAGCTTGATGATGAAGTTAAAAGGGCAAATATGGTCTTACAATTGGCCGACCATTCTATTAAAAGTCCTTATGGCATAATAGAAGATGTACTAGTTAAAGTGGATAAATTTATTTTCCCAACTGACTTTGTTGTGCTAGATTTTGCATATGATGAAAAGTGTTCTATAATTATAAGAAGACCTTTTATGCACACTGGCAAAGCATTGATAAATGTTTTGGAAGGCAAAATTAAGTTAAGGATAGGAGATGAGACTATTGAATTTAACATGGGTAAAGCTGATAAATATCCTATGGATGAAGATATTTGCATGAAACTTGACTTGATTGATACTTGCATCCAAGAAGTTGTTAAACTAGATTTCATTCATGAATATGAAGTCGAGGGGTTGAACTTAAATCTCTTATATTTTCCTACAAATATATATATAGTATAATATAGTATATTTAATTATTTTATATAAATTGTTTTTTTTATTTTTAAGTTAATATGTTTTCAAAAATAAAAGACAAGAACAAAAACTTTTGGATTTTGGCATTTCGTGACTGTGACATTTATTGCACTCGTGATTAGTTTGATCTGAACTTTCTGTTTTTGAGTAAGAAAATGTCATGATCGTGACTTACTCTCGCGATCGTGGCCTGTGCGATCTGCATAGCAGTTATTGCTGTAACAGCTATATGCTAACGATTATATTTAAAATATATCCATTGGAAAGGCAATAGTTATCCTAATCTCCTTAGAAATAACCCCTTTTACTATTTTGTTTTCACAAAATCTCTTATTCTTAATCACAATCCTTTGCAAAATCAAGTTTTCTCTATTTTTCAAATCAAACGCTGTAATTTCTTTCTTGATTTCAATGGCTCCTAAGAAGTCTATAGCAACCAAAGGAAAGAACAAGTTGGTCAACAAACAAAATGAAGTTAGTTGTCCCTTTCCGATTTATAGTGATGAAGAAGTGGAAAGATACTTGAGAATCAAGAATATCGATTTTCACGGTATTCTTTTATACGATCCTACTTTTGCTATTAATGATGGGATTCAAGCAAAAGTAGAGGAGTATTTCTTGTTGTTTGGATTGGAGAAGTTTGTGTATGCGATTTCCTTTTATCGAAGAATGGGTCCTTGAATTCTTGGTTACTATTACTAATGATGGGAATGTCTTGAAGAAGAAATTCAGGAATGAAGGAGAAGAATTTAAGTTTACAATGATGGACTTAATCAAGTGGTTTGGTTTGGGAGAGAATCTCGATGAAATTGAAAAAATGAAGATTACGAGTTGACAGATATTTGGACAGAATTAACGGGATTGGATCGATACGATGTCAAAAATTCATTCAACAAGAACATTCGAAGTAATAGTCTTCTCTACCTTCACAAGTTTATTTCTCAAAGTCTTTTCTTTCTACATGAAACAACTAAAGTGTAAATGAAAGACTTGGAAATATTAGAGTGCGCATTTTCGCAGTTTCGACCAAAGTTGCCGATGTATATTTTAGAATCCATCACTAGTCTGACTACACATAAAAAGGCTAGAGTTTGAGGTACAAATACGATTTGTGGGATAATTTTGGGAGCGAAGAATCAATTACCGTACCAATATAATCCAAGGGAGAAATTTAATTTCATGGGAGAAGTGTACATGAAGAGAGTAAGGTTGGTAAAAGAAGAGGTAGGAAAATTTACGTTCCTACCATATGAAGCAAGGATAAGAAAGCTTAGACCAACGTGAGAGTCTACTACTCGAGAAAACCAACCAGAAGAAGAAAACGTTGAGGAAGTTCAATTCGAAAGTGGTAATTCAAGACAAGCCTCGGGAAGTACGAGTGATACTTGGAGAGAAAAGTTTGTAAGAGATGTTGACCAAGCATGCCTAGACATTGCCTCCATACAGCAAGATGTTAGTCAACTGACAAAATCCAACATTTCATTGAACCGAAAGTTGAATACATACTTTAAAATGCAAAATTTGGAAATATCTCCAAGTCCACCAGATTCAAGTTCTGAAGAGTATACAAGTTCAATTTCTTTCCTTTATTTTATTTTAGTTGTGTGTTTAAAAATTTGATTTTTATAATGTCTCACAATGAGGATATTGTGTTCTTTAAGTATGGGGGGGCATTTGTAAAAATCCCGTAAAATCCAAAAAATTGAATAAAATTAAAAAATCAAAGAATTTGAAAATTTTTCTTGATATTTTTTATATTATACATGATCATTTCTTATACTTTACTAACATTTGTCCAAGGTTATTGTGAGTGTTAGGTATTTACAAGTTTGATGTTAGTGCACAACATTTATCAATTGGGCAAGGATGAGTGGTGAGTAACATTCGAAAGCAACATTCCACGTAAGTTTCGATATATATTTCGATGCAACATGAATTAGTATAAGTTATATAGTTTTAGTTTAATACTTTCAATAAGTTTAAGTGGAGTAATATCTAATGGTATTCTTACTATGAGTTTTATATGCAAATCTCGAATAAGTCCTATAAGTATTAAGTGTGTTTAAAGTGTTAGGAAACTACAGCCATTATACTTTGCAATTGATCAATAAAGGATGTGGGTATTAAAGAAAAATCAAAAGAAATAGAGAATACCCAATGAGTTATGCAAAAGGTGAGGAACGGTATGGAGCAGAAACTGCAACCATTCATAGAGTGAAAAAAAAAAGAAAATAAAGCATAACATGAAAAATGGGTGCAAAGTACAAAGTACTTCAAAAAATATGCTTAAAAGAAAAAAATGAGAGAGTGGTATGGAGCATAAAATTCAACCACTAAAAAATGGGGAGAGTGGTATGGAACATAAAATGAAACCACTGAGAGTGTTTTAGCATCCTAAGTTACCTAAAAATGCCTTGAGAGAAATTAATCAAAGTATGCTTTCTATGTCCTTTATACTGTATACTATGCTTAAGAGAAGGTAATATTCGAGTATGTATATAACGCTTTATGAAGATGCGATTCGTTTGACTCTCCATTAAGAACAAAGGTATGTAAATAGATTATATAAATTGCACATTACTAATTTGTGGGAAATTTTGAACTTCTAATTGAAATCGTTTACAACATGGAATATGGTACTCACTGCAATATTCTTTCACCAAATGAGGTACGAACTTGTTTACCAATTTAAACACTTCTGTGGAATTTACCTTGAGGACAAGGCAAAAGTTAAGTGTGGGGGTATGATAAGTGTATAATTACACTTAATATCATTATAATTTTACACATTAAACACTATAGTTTAAGTCATTTTTATACTTCATATAAAAGATTTCACGTGGTATGTAGTTATTTTTTATGCAAATGCAGATACTAGGTCAATCTTGGGAGTAAAATGATCTAAAGTGGAATTCTATGAAAAAAGAGTGAAAAAGGTTCAAAAAGATGCGTGGAACTTAAAGATTTGGCTTAGGATCAAAGCTGTCAAAGATCGGTGAAGTTACAAGGAGAATTCTGAAGAAAAATGTAATTCACGATCATGACAACCATTAGAGGTCATAACTTGTTCTTCTTCAAAACAGAAGTTCGGCAATCAAAGATTCATGGTCGTGACTTGTATATCACAGTCGCGACTTGGACGGTTTTCTAGTTTTATCTTCTTAACCACCAACCTCCAGATAACCATGATCAACCACCATCAACTACCAACGAAAAAACACTTATCAGAAGTCAACCAATCATGAAAAGGTGCCTATCCATTATGGATTAGATTGAAGCTTCTCAACCAATCACAATGAAGTGATGTAATCATTCACCAATGGACGCGACTCTTCATATGGATATACGCAACCGTTTGAACTCTATAAATAGGGCTCCACACTTCACAAATTTCGTGTAGTGGGTGTGACAAGAAGACCATGGTTACATATAGTGTGTGTATAGATAGAGAATTCGCTATGTTCATAAGTGTTAGCGAGAAAATGTTTAAGTGATTCGAATTCTTATTTCGATCACTAGATTTCTCTATATTCTCAAGCAATTGTTGTACAAGTGTACTTTCAAATCACTTATCAATAAAAGTTTTCATTCTTCAATATTCATTTGTTCGATATTCGCAAAGAATAGCATCCTAGCGAAGGTTCTGTACCGGCCGAGACTGAATTCAAAGCAGACACAGGAATTGCGGGAATTGACAACTCCCATTAAATAGTGGATATGGTTTGATCAACTTTAGCTTTCACTTGCATACCGTACAACTTTGCTTTGCTTTCTGCTTATACTTTCTATTTCGAATTTTCTGATATGTCTATGTGTCATAATGCATATTTCATGTTAAGTCTTTTATATTATTCAAGTTATATGCGTTGGAGTTAATTTTAAGAGCAGTTTCGGCGTTAACAATATTGTGTATAATCACTGGATCTGTGATATAATGCTATTTAGTGAGCCAACATTTTTGGAATGGTAACTTGCTAAATGTGGCTATGTGAGAGCGACCCGTACTAAGCATAGTATTGATGTTGTCCAGGTTTATATAATCATCTTAATTCGTTTGCGCTAGATTTAGAAAAGTCATTTCATGTGTTGCTCTGTGGCGAATAATTGAACATCTGAATATTTAGAACCGAGTATGTTAGATTAGTTTAGTTAATCGTAACATCTTTGTTGAACTTGTATGTTTTCTCTGCTATCCTAATTTCATAGGGAAAATTTATATATTTAGATTCTCTAATCTTTCATGCCTATATTTACTCACTCTTCATTCTAACCCTCCTACCCAAAATATCAAATTTATTTTATTTTCTTTATTTTTTCTTCCTTGTTGATTTTTAGAGCTAGTCCTTCCCTGTGGGATCGATATCTTTTAAAACTATATCGCAACTGTATACTTGCATCTAACATCATTTTTCTATTTTGATAAGGGGTATTGACAACACCTATATTTTACATGAACAAGTTTTTGGCACCGTTGATATATAGTCGAATCTTGCAAACAAACTATTAAACTTATTAGTAGAAAAGTGGCGAACAAAGTATAGGGAGAAGAGAAGTTGTTGTCAATGCCATGCGCTGATTAGAATTCTTCGAAATGAAAGTTCTCAAATTCACATCCATGATGACTTTTGATTATACTAATTTTAGTTCCTCTATCATTCATATCCAATTACTAAGCTTGACAAAAGATTCATATGTTTCATCTTTATTACTCAACAAGACTACCCAAATGAATCTTGTGAAGTCATCCACAAACACCACCAAAAATCTCTTTCCACCCAAGCTCATAGGCTGAACTGGGCCAAAAAGATCCAGATGGAAGAGCTCGAACGGTCGCTTAATTACTACGTGATTAATTAACCTAAATAATTTCTTAACCTGCTTACCTAGTTGGTAAGCTGAGCAGAGTTTATCCTTCTCGAAGCTGATGCTAGGTAAACCCACAACTAATTGCTTTTTGGCAGTTTAGATAGAATGTTCATATTTATATCACCCAACCTTTTGTGCTAAAGCCACGAATTATCCTCCTTAGATATAAGACACATATTAGTGGAGGCAGGGGATAAATCAATCATATAAACATTATTGATTCTAGGAGCAAAGAGAATAATAGAACCAGTCTTACAGTCAATAACTGAGTAACCTGCTGAGTCGAATGTAACCTTCCTGTCTTTTTCACAAAGCTGGGCTACACTAAGCAAGTTGAACTTAAGTCCTTTGACTAGAGAAACCTCTTCAACACTTCCATTTCTTTTGTACTCCATTGAGATGAACTAACTTTCAGCTCCCGTCATATGCCTTGAGCATCCGCTATCCAAATACCACATTCTAGAATCATTAGTGGATCTAAGGCTTACCTACAAAAAAGTTATATTTTCTTAGGTACCCATACTCTCAAGTTGGGTCCTCCTTTGTTAGCAGTGCTTAGGTTACTCTAATCATACTAGTCATAATAACCATTTTTATACCTACAAAGAACTATAGCATGTCCAGCTTTACCACAAAAACCACACACCATTTTTGCTTTGGGGTGGCTCGCTTTCTTCTTTTTAGAAGAATTCCCCCTCTTAGAATTATGAGTTTGGTTATTCAAAGTCTGATTGTTGGCTGGAGGAGGAACCCGTTCCTTCTTTAAAGCTGTTATCTCAGCAGTCAACTCATCTAATTTCTTAGTGAGCTTGTTGGCATGACAGTCTTGATACTTAGCTTTTTCTTGAAGAAAGTGGATATCAAGAGATAACGAAGCAATAGTATCTTCCTGATCTTCACTTCTCCTCACTAGCTCTTTGATGTTTTTCATTGACTTATTAGTCAGTTTCATGACATCAAAGAGTGCCTGGGTGAACTCTTCTATTGACAAAGGGATATCAGAATGTACCTAAGTTTGAGGAGCTTTCGCTTTGTTACGTTCAGCTTCAGAGTCAGCAATGGTTTGACTTCTACCTAAGGTAGATGCTGGGCCCTCACCCCTTTCATTCTCAATAGCTATCAAGCAAAGGTTGGCAGAATCAGTTGCTTATTCTTCTAATGATGAAGACTCTTCTGAATCACTCCAAGTGGTAGCAAGTGCCTCATTTTCTTTACCAACCTCTTCTTGTATCTGTCCTTCTTGGTCTTTGGATAGCTTGACTGGATATGACCTTTCTCACAATAGCCAAAGCATTTGATATATTTGTTGTGTTCCTTCTTGAGTCCTTCCTCAGCTCCTCATTGGTGCTAGACTTCTTCTTATTGAACTTCTCTTCCTTCTTCGTGAAGCGTTTGAAAAGCTTAGCCAGAAGAGCCATTTACTCATCTAAATCGCAGCTTGTGGATTCATCAAAGGAATCAGCTTTCAGGACAATGGCTTTGCCCTCTCTTTCCTTGCCTTTACTCCTTTTGGAGTCATCGATATATTTCCTCAGGCTCATCTCCTAAGTCAACAAGGTGCCTATCAGCTCATCATAGCTGTAGGTCTTAAGATTATGAGGCTCCTCGATCTCGCTCTTCTTGGCATCCCACTCTAAGGTAAGAGTGTGAAGAATCTTCTTCACCAACTCCTCCTCAGTGAACTCCTTACCAAGTTGCTTTAATTCATTAATGATGTTAATGAACCTCGTATTCATAGCCTGAATACCCTCACTAGTATCCATCTAGAACATCTCATACTCTCGCAGCATGAGGTTGATCTTGGACTCCTTAACCTTGTCCTTTCCTTCATAGGTAATCTCCAACTTCTTCCAGATTTCTTTTACTATCTCACATCCTGAGACCCTATTGAACTTTGTATGATCTAGCACACAATGTAAGTATTTGATGACTACGGCATTCTCGTTGAGAAGCCATAGGTTAGCATCATCAAAATCTTCTAGATTGACTGAAGCACATTGCCAATTCCTCATTACAGTAGGAATTTGTGAGCCATGCTTGCATGCTTTGAGATTGAATAAAGTTTTTCATGCGATTTTTCTAAAACGTGTAATAATTTCCATTGAATAACAGTGACCTAGTTATAGACATTCCCTCCTTAAGGATCACTGTTTATCCCGAGTCAGAATTAAAGTTGTTATATAGATCTTTAACTCAAAGATGATTAGTCAATAAGTTGAGCACTTACTCTGATACCATTTTTTAGACCTTAAATGACTTCAATACAATGGCAGAGAGGGGTGAATGCAAATCTTGGTTATTTTTTGGGCTCATTTGGTTGGCAGAATAGCTATTCCTTGGAATAGAAGAAATATGAATACAAAAAGGTGGAGTGTTTTCCTAGAGCCCGTCGTCGAGATGGAATAGCTATTCTGAGCTATCATACAACCCATGGAATAGATATTCCCTTCTCAAGGGGAGGAATAGCTATTCCATGAGTTATATGATAGCTAGGAATAGCTATTCCATCTCGAAGACTGATTCTAGGCAAATACTCCACCTTTTTCCTTTCATTTTTCTCCTATTCCACAAAATAGCTATTCCGCTAACCAAACAAGACCTTTGAGTTTATAACAATGTTTTAACCAAGTTTAGTTTTTAGATGCGTGCTAAGTTAGGTGATGCTGAGTGGGGTCTAAAAATGTATAAATAGCTCAGCTTTGCTGGCACTGTTTATCTTCAATCGCGTGTTGAGTACTCTACTCAGCTTCGATTGGTTTTTCAAGTAAAACGATAAAGCAGAAAGAATGATGAATGAGATATAAAATAAGATAAAGGCTAAGGCTACAATTAGAACTTCAACACCTGTGATTTTATCATGGTTCAGCCCCTAGCCTACCTCCAGTCCCTGGATACCTACTCCAAGCTTAAATCCACTAGTGATTCATTCCTTACTTAGGTAGAGAAGCCTTTATAGCGGGTAGACTCAATTACTGAAAGTACCTTTCTTTCTAACTACCTCTTAACTTTGTTTAGGTACCCTTCCTAAACTGACACTCAGATTTATAAAAGAATTGCTAACTGAATTCAACTTATAAAATGTTGAATCCTTTACAAGGTTAAATCTTAAGTGATATTCTCTCTATTAAAAATAGATCGAAATGATGAGTGTTTACTATTTGCTTGATTTGGAATTTCTTGAAGCTGGGAGTTAATGAACAGAGTTTCAGCTCTTAAAGAAATTTGAGGTGATTCACCAAGTTTGAACATCTGCTCTAGTCTTCTATTTATACTTAAAGGTCCTGGAATTAGCCATTGTAAACTTCTCATCCTAAAAGCTCTTCAATTCCTCTTCTCTTCAAATCTTTCAAATCTTCCCATTGGAGATAGATTCCAGGATGTTTAGAGATAAAGATTTCAAACGTTGAAGCATGATTTTATTCCATTGTCAAAAACTCATTTATCTTCAAGCAATCCGTTCTGATAGAGAGGCGCGTGAGATAAAACATGACATTCTATCATTATTTGACTTTCTGACATTTGCAGAGGCACGCGTAGACACTGAGAAACAACGCATGATAGAGAATTCCTACTATCTTGGACTTTAGTGTGAAATCTCCAACATTCGTACTGATACCTTTTGTCTGTGAGGACCACTGAAATATCTTCTTTAATTTTAACACTTTTTAACCTAAAAAGCATCGAAAGAATATTTTTTTTTCTCATAGAAACCGTTAGTAGCACAAGTGTCATTTATTTCTCTAAGTGACAACAGACTTAGCTTTTTAATTAACAAAAGCTAACTTAGCACTGCTGAGGTGATATCTATTTAAACTATGTAGTACTCAGCAACAACTCAGCTTTTCCTACTCTAACCCGTAATTTAATTAATTACTCAATAGACTGAGTGATTTTTCCTTAAACAAACACAAGTAAACTTAATTAATTAAGAGTATACTAAGTACTCAATTAATTTCACTATCCTAGATAGTTTGTTATTTCCAAAATGTTTAAGTACAGTGAAGTACTATTAACTTGGTTCAACATCTATGAAGTGATTAAAGTATGCTATGCATGACTTAGGTTTCAATTCCTGTTATAGAAAATGATGTGATAACTTTTTTGAGAGCAAAATGATGTGACAACTAGACTAAGGTTTTACTCAAACTTAATCTAGGTGATTATCATATAAAATTAACAATGTTTCACCACACATGTAAATACTTTAAATTGAGGGTCATCCAGTACTTCACTCAATTAAAGAATGAAATCTTTAAATCATAGTTGTCCGTGGTACAACGAATTGAAGTGCCCCGTGGTTATTTCGGCAAGCATTGCACTTGGCTGTTCATTCACTTCAAGGGGGCCTCTCCTACCTGGAAATCTCCATCGGTATTAGGTTCAAGTGTACCCAAGGGAATTGGATTTCACATATGGTTTTACAAACGTAGTTTAAGTTGTTAAATTAAAACTTATAAACATAGGTGTAAGAACTTAAACATGGACCTTTTTTTGCATGCTATGTAGACTCTTAGCATAATAGAATTATTACGATGTACCAGTCTTGAGCATTTTCCCTTAGAGTTAATAATTCTAAATAGCTCGGAATTATTATTATCATAATCATATCTATCATATAAGACCTAGACTAGGGCGAGACCGACGTCACCAATAAAATCCTTACAACAATATTAAGGTGGTAGATTGTCTTCCCATCATAAGTAGTTATACGAACCTGATTAACAAATGTAAGAACAAGTACAACATGCTTTCCTTTAACATGTGTTTGGTCATAAGACTAGATGGGTTAATGCCTTAACAAAAATGGATTACTTATCCATATCATTGGAGCTAATGCTAGATTGGAGACACATTTGAAGAGTCGTAGAGATGGGTACTCACGTCTCGAGAAAGAGAACTCAAATGGATTAGCAATTGCATGAGATGCAAATGGACGAGTTCCAACCATGGTTGTCTTGTTATGGCTTGACCTACTATAGTGGGGGTCATGATGAGTGGCTTTGGATGCTACCTACTATGGGAAATTGATTGGACCAAATTTCTTAAATTTAAATAGAAGGGGCTATTTGAATGTCGAGAAAATAGTAGGAATTATGTATTTATTTAAAGACCTTATATTAAATGCATGTACATATACTAATGTCTAAACAATTTCTATCTTATATCTAGGTTGAACAATGAATCCAAACATAAACCTTTGCTCAATTCTTGATAACAAACTACATGTTTCAAACTTTACTGATTGGTTTAGGACGATGAGGATAGTCCTCAAATCCGAAAGGATAGCTTATGTTTTGGATGAGCCCCTCCCTGACGAACCTGATGCTGAAAATAATGCCAATAAACATAAGGCATGGGAGAAGCATAAAAAGGATCATGAAATAACAACATGCATAATGATGGCAACCATGAATTCTAAGCTTCAGAAATAGTATGAGAGCATGGACATAGATACCGTGATTCTCCATCTTTGTGAGCTCTTCTCAAAGTAGGCCAGGTCCGAGAGATTTGATATATCAAAACTCTTATTTGGGATGAAGATGCAAGCTGGCACTTCAGCACCGCAACATGCTCTTAAACTATTGGGGGTTATATACAGAAGGTGACTCGAATGGGTTTTGTGATGGATCACGAATTATGTGTGGATCTGATTCTTGCTTCATTGATTGATATTTATTCACAATTTTCAAATAATTACCATATGCCAAGAAGAAAATTGGTAAAAAGAAGAAAAATTAAGAAAGAAACTACAAATGTTAGCTTCCGATGTGGCGAGGCCGAACACTACAAGAAGGATTGCAAGGTTTAGAATTCTGAACAAGTGATGAAGAAGCCAAGTGAGGCATCTACTTCAGGTATGTTCATGATAGAGAGTTTCTCTACAGTTCCCTATGAGTCTACATGGGTATTGGATGCTAGTTGTGGTACTCATATCTGTACTTCTATGCAAGGGTTGAAAAACAGTAAGAAGCTAGCAAAGAGGGAAATGGACCTAAGAGTTGGAAATGGAGCACGGGTTGCTGCAACAACTGTAGAGACATATAGCCTTCTTTTGCCTAGTAGCCTAGTTTTAGTTTTGAACAATTTTTATTATATTCCTACCGTCACTAAGAATGTTATTTCAGTTACACATGTAGCAACAAAGGGATTTGAGATTTTATTTTCTAATAATAATTGTCAAATTCGACGTGATAATGTTCTTTATGCTTGTGGAATATCTGTTGATGGCATTTATGTTCAAGATACTAAAAGTGAAAAATCTACATATGAACATTATTAAGATATCGAGATTAGATAATGAGAAATCCTCATACTTATGGCACTGTTGACTAGGCCATATAAATGAGACTCGCTTAAATAAGTTACATAAATGTGGTGACTTGGGCCTAATAGAATGAGAATCCTATGGGGCGTGCAAACCTTGTTTAAAGGGAAAGATGACTAAGAAACCTTTCAAATGAAAGGGTCAGCATGCCACTAGTACCTTAGAAATAATACATTCTGATGTATGTGGTCTAATGAGTGTTAAGACATATGAGGGTTTCATCTACTTCATAACCTTTACCGATGGTTACTTATAATATGGTTATCTGTACCTTATGAGGCACAAGTCTGAAAGTTTTGAGAAATTCAAAGAGTTCAAAACCAAAGTAGAGAAATGGCTTGGGAAAAGTACCAAAACCCTTCAATCTAATCAAGGAGGTGAATACTTAAGCTAATAGTTTCAGGATTATCTAAGGGATAATGGTATTTTATCCAAGTGGACACCTCCTTATACACCCCCAACACAATGGAGTGTTAGAAAGAAGATATTGAACCCTACTCGATATGGTTCGGTCCATGATGAACCAAGAAAAACTCAGTAGATCCTTTTGGGGTTATGCACTTGAGAACGTAGTTTATATACTAAACAAAGTGCCCTCGAAATCATATGATCAAATACCATACGAATTGTGGTATGGTAAGAAACCAGCTCTTTCTCACTTGAGAATTTGGGGATGCCCTGCTTATGTAAAGAGAACAAGTTCAGATAAGCTAGGTGCTAAGTCTAATAGGTACAGGTTACCCTAAGGAGACTATGGGTTATAGCTTTTATGATCCTAAGGAATAAAAGGTACTTATTTCTAGAAATGCTCAATTCCTCGAGAAGGAACATATACTTATGAAAGCTAATGGGAGCAATCTTGAGTTAGGCACATAAGAAGATCAAATGGACAATCAACTGATTGTTCCTACAACTGTTATACAAGAAAGTGCAAGCATGGAAAAGCCTGTTATAACTACGACATTGCATAGTTCAGGTCGGGCTCCATTCGCTCCCGAGCGATGCGGGTTTCTCATCATTGATGATAAACATCTCTTCCTTATAGAAAATGATGAGCCTAAGACTTACAAGGAGGTAATGGAAGGCTCAAAGTTTGATAAATGGTTTGCAGCCATGAGGTCAAAGATAGACTCCATGTACGAAAATCAAGTTTAGAACTTGATAGATGCTCCAAGAGGGATTAAGCCCATAGGATGCAAGTGGGTTTTCAAGAAGAAAATGGACATGGACAGTAATGCAATTATCTATAAAGCAATGCTGGTTGCAAAAGGTTACAGACAAAAAGAAGGCATTAACTATGATGAAACCTTTACAGGTTAATCACGATACTAATTGAACAAGCAAATGTTGCAAGGAGGAATTTCAAAACTTAAAATTAACTTAAAGATCTCCTAAGCATGCCATGATTGGTATAATCTAGGTTAAAATGTTCCATAGATGCTTTTAGGTTTATAAAGTTTATAAAAGAAACCTAGCATCTAAGTTTAGAGCCTAACCAATTCATGCGTACTTTCTCTCTTTTGGTGACGGTGTTCCCTTAGAGAAATTCGGTAGAACTTCGTTAGCACGAGCTTTAAAAATAGGAGTTCCTCTATGATTGATCCACACGAATCTTCACCAAACAAAACCTCGTTGAGGAAGAACCCGTTAGTAAACAGCAGCTGCTAAACTGCTTGAAGACCAACCCGAAAATAAACTGAGAAGGCTCACTTTAGAAAGAGCCTTCAAAAGAATTCTTCATTATAGAGGATATTGCACAACAAACGAAGAGAGAGATGTCAAAATCAAAGAGAAAATCTAAGCTAAAGTGTGTAGAATAATGAGATCGGAGGCCTATATATAGGGAAAAAGGGGGAGTGTTTAACTCCCTCTCAAACATAAAGTGGGATGGGATTATCCCATCCCACTGGGTGGGTTAGCCGTGAAGGTCACAAGGACTGCGGGCTAACCCGCGAATCCAATCCTCAAGGTAAACCCTTGTGGGTTGCTTGCTACCGCAAGCATGGCTTGGGGCATGTTGCAAGCCCATGCTTATGGGTTGCCCTCGCAGCCTAGCAGGCTTGTATTACCATGGGTAACTCTTTCGAGCTTGCAGCCCAGTGGGTTAGCCGTACAGCGCAGCCTAACGGGCTTGTGTTACCATGGGCAGCACTTTCGAGCTTGTAACCCCCTAGCACGCATGAGCTTACCCCGCCCACTAGCGGCCTGCGAGCTTTTTAGCCTGCGGGGTAGCCGCACAGGCCCCACTTTGAACAACCCATGTTCGTTTGGGGCCCACTCGCATTGGTAAACATCCCTTGCTACTGATCGCAAGTTTTTGACTCTACTAATTTTGAGGGTTTATATTCTGTAATGATGCCAAAAACCTTGTTCCCCACTTTTCTACCGATAAGATAAAAGTTAAAAATACAAATAGGTGTTGTCAATACCGCTTATCAAAATAGAAAATGGTGACCACTGCTAGTATATAGTTTCGATGTAGTTTTAAAAGATATCGATCCCACAAGGAAGGGATTCGGTTCTAAAGACCAACTAGAGTTATAGTGTAAATGAAAATAGGTAATTTGATTGGAGGGTTTGGATGATAGACTGTTGAATAGATAGATGTACGAACCGACTAGAGAAGATGTAAAATATAAAGATATTCCTTAAAAACAAGTTTAACAGAGAAAAACATGCAAAATCATCAAGAATATTTTGTATACTAAATAACTTCAACAAATAAGGCTCTAGAAGCCCTGATATTCAATAATTCACCATAGAGCAACACATGAGATGACTTTTCTAAATCTAGGGTAAACGAATTATGACACTTATAAGAACCTGGATAACTATAATACTATGCTTAGTACGGGGTTTCTCTCACATAGCCATATTTAGCAAGTTACCATTCCCAAAATGTTGGCTCACTAAACAACGTTATAATCACATATCTAGTGATTATACACAATTTTGTTAACCCCAAAATCACTCTTAAAGTTAACTCGAAAGAATATAACTTGATTTATATAAATGATGCAAGACTAAACACTCGTTATAACACATAGACATATCATAAATCTCAAAATAAGAAGTATAAGCAAAAATCAAAGTAAAGTTGTAAGGTGTACAAGTGAAAGCTAAAGTTGATCAAACCATATCCACTCTTTAATGGGAGTCATCAATTCCCGCAATTCCTGCTTCTACTTTGAATTCGGTCTCGACTCGTACAGAACCTCCGCTAGGATGCTGTTCTTTGTGAATTTTGAATAAAAGAATGTTGAAGAATGAAAACTTTTATTGATAAGTGCTTTGCAATTACACTCATACAACAAACGCTTGAATTTGTGTAGAAATATAGTGATCGAAATGGGAATTGAATCACTTATACATTTTTCTCGCTAAGACTTTGAACGTAGCAAAACCTTGATATTTTCACTCTCTATCTATACACGCATACTATCATTCAATGTCACACATCATGCACCACATGCATGTCATCCATGAAATTGACTTGTTTTGAACCCAATTTATAGAGTGTGAAGGGTTAAGAGTCGTGTCCATTGGTGAAGAGTTGCATCGCTTCATTGTGATTGGTTGCAAAGTCTTATCTTTATCCATAATGAAAGGCACCTTTTCATGATTGGTTGACTTCCAAAAGGTGTCTTTTCATCTGGTAGTTGATGGCGGTTGGTGGTGGTTGATAATTTTTATTCGGCAATTGGTAGTTGAGAAGAGTTGACCCATAACTGTCACAAGTCGCTATCGCGAATCACATATCGCGATCGTGACTTATGGTTGACAACTTTCTATTTTGAAGAATAACAAGTCGCGAGCGCGAATGGGTGTCACGACCGTGAATTATGTTTTTCTTCAGAATTCTTCTTACAACTTTACCTATCTTCGATAGCATCGATCCCAAGCCAAATCCTTGTGTTTCACGCATCTTTTTGCACCTTTTTCACTCTTTTGACATAGAATTCCATCTTTGATCATCTCAAAACCATATCATTTTATGATTGAAAATATCATGATAATAAGTGTAATTATACATTTATCAGCTACGCTCTGTGCAATTTTTCCCTATGTTCTCTTTATTCCCTTTAATTATTAATTCGGTCTAACTAATTAATAATTCTTCTAACGAATTCAACAACTTATATTTTCAGCATAGATCCAGTCTATAGGCCCTTTACTTTGTTCCATAAAGACCCAAAGTGTGCGACCTCATTGGATCCCAAATTATTGAGACGCTAGAGGTTAACCTAAACTTGGCTTCCCATCCGGGAACCTTTAAGCTTAATGTTCCAAACCGATATGGAACCCAATAGCTCTAGATGATCAAATAAGCATCCTAGCAAAGGCTTTTGATCCCCTAATAATTGAAACGTCACTTGCTTGTGACTTGATCTTGTTTTGCAGTAGAAACTAGTACAATGCACTCCTTTCATCAGGTTAAGTACTGTGAGCGGGCGATACGGAGCATTGGGCCTAGAGCGCTCGATTTCATAGGCGTGGTCCACCGGGGTGTTTGGAAAAAAGGTGCACCGGGTCGGGGACCCGGTAAAAAGGTTGAAAGAGAAAGGGTGAAAACGTTTTAGGTCGGTTCGAACCCGAATCCGCCGTCTCTTAGTGTGGAGTTGCCAATTGGATTAGCTCTTTCCAGGAATTAGAGTCCTGTGAGGCTTAACGTCCGGGGGATGGCCCACCAAGACAAAGATTCGTGTCTGGGATAAGTTACTTATTTCTTATGTGATCACATTATATTACATCTACAGAAAATCATGTTTTCTTAGTTATGCATATTCGCACTTAGGTCATTTTTAGACTTTACATGCATGATTCATGTATAGAAAAAGCAGTAAATCCATCCACAATACAAAATAATAAACCATCCACAAAGCAGTAAATAAATGCGGAAAATAAAAATTACAAGGCTTTAAAAATATCGGGGGATGCAACCACCCACTAACCTATTAATTACATTTTCCGTAAAATATGTGCAATTCCCAAAGGAAAAATAAAATCCTAAACATACATCTAACTTGCATCCACAAAGGTTAGCACATGGGATATATCACATATGTTCGATTTGATTTTAGCGAGGCCCGTGTGGCCTAATTAAAACATCGAAGATTTTAAAGTTGTTAATTTAAATAAAAATAGTTCATTTTTATTTACACGTATGTTGGTCAATTTTATTAATGAAAATGACAGCATGGCAAAAGGTGAGGTCTGTTATCCGGGAATATATTTTATTACCTTTGTGGGGGTGTTCTAAAAAATTAAAAAAAAATAAGAGAAGAAGAAGAGAATTACAACATTATTTACAATAATAAGAAATAAAAATAATTCTTAGGTCCACAAATAAAATTAGAAGAGATGAAACAGAAGGTTAGCATGGAATTTGCAATTCTAGGAACTCAGAGGCTTACCCTTGCGGTATGAATCCACTTCGGCGTATCCGTTCGACCTTCGAAAGTCCTCCTCGTCCTTTAGTTTAGGCAAAATTGTTGATGTAAAAGTCCAAAAAATCTTCATTATATATCAAAAAGATAATCATACTCAGGTTCTAAATTTGTTTTAGACCCGAGAATATCTGAGGATTTAAGAAGAAATAAATGAAGAAATTTATTTAAAAGATGAAGAAATTTAGAATCCAAAAGTTTTTTGGATCCAAAAAAAAATAGAAGAAAAGAAGAAATTATTGTTTTTATTTTTTATCTGAAAGAGAGGATTTTTCTGTGAATTTTCGAGCCCCCTTTTCCATGAAAAATTCTCCCTATTTATAGGTGAAATTTTTCCCGTACCATTTAATAGTTTCAATTAAATGGTATCATTAAATGATATTATTTCCTTTTTTTCATTATGTATTTGGACCATATTATGATACTATTTAAGTACCTTTTTTTATTTCCTATATACATTTATTTATTTCCTTTTTAATTATATCTTTTCCATTTCTTTTATTTCCTTTCTTTTTTTATTCCTTTTCTTTTTATTTCCTTTTTCCTTTTTTTATTTTTTTCCTTTTATATATACACACACACACACACTCTTCAAAAAAAACAATTTAAATTATTCTAAACACTTAAACTTTATTTAGGTCCTTAAAATATTTTAAGCCTTTAAGTTTTCACATAAGGCTTTTAAATATTTTTTTATGATCCTAAATATTTATTTTAAACCTGAAATATTTAATTTTTTTTACTAGGAGAGCTCCCATTTGAAGATCATCGGACAGTCAAAAAATGTGTGATTCGAGGATAAATATCCTGAAAAGCTGTCATCATTGAACGCGCGAGCTGGTATAAAATCCTATGCTCACAGCTGCCCCTCGTGTGATAATTGCTGGTTGTATAACCAATATGAACACACAAAATGAGCAGAGGGATTTAAAATATACCTAACCGGTGCGGCTGATGACTTCTCGTTCCCAATTGGTGATAATAAAGGCCTTCCTTTCTAGCACTATGTCTTCATAGGGTTGTCCATCTCTTTCTTCGAAATCCCTTAGGTACTTGGTGCCCCTTGTGGGCAGGTCGACCGTTTCTTTCTGTGGCATCCCTTTAGTGGTTGGCAACCGTTTCATTCTTCAGTTGATAAATGAGACTGTTTCTTTCTTCAGCCATCGAGATAACCGTTTCCTTCTTCGGTTATATTTTGTATTTCCGTAATAGGATGTTGATTTGTATCCTGTGACAAATTAGAAAAAAAATAATGTGAAAAAATTTTATGATGAATGTTTTAATTATTTGATTGAGTTTATGTGAAGCAAAAATTTTTGCCCCTTCAATCAAAAATTAAAACATGATAAATAAATAAGTTTAATAGAAATTCAGGGCTGTCCCGAGAACCGCTCTGTTGCAGGAGGCTTTTGTTGCAATGTTGACTTTAGGCTTGAGTGGGCCATCATCTTGTTTGTAGGTTCCTCATGTGGAGGTGCAGGTTCTTGTTTACTAGGATGGTGTTGCCCCGGTTCGGCATCGTTTTTGCTTGTAAATGTTATGATGCGAATGTAATGTATGCATGTTTTTATGCATGAACAATATTTATCATATGATGTATGCTCGTTTGTTATAGGCATCGTGGGCTTTTATTCAGTGAAGAGCCTTCTCTTGTGCTGGTGTACGGTTGCCCCTATGACCTGTCTTATTAGGGATTCCATGGATGACTCCCTCAAAGTGATAACCATGGGTTCGTTGAATCATATTCGAGTTCATAGCTTGGATTTGAGTTGAGGAAAGTCTGGATGGATCGTTGATCCCACATTGTGTTGGCGATGATTGCTTGGAAGCCGTTTTGCTTGAAGTGTTGAAGGTATATGATGCCTCGTACCGTTCCGAGGAGGAGATGATGAATTTGATATTTCTATTGTTCTAAGTTTTGCATATATCGCCCTTGCGGCTTTTCAATCTATTGAACCTTGTCTTCATTTTTTGCCCGGACCGCCCTTTTAGGTTTTTAATCCAGCAGACTCATTTTTCTTTATTATATATTTTTTTCATTTTTTGGATGCTTACTTGTGGCATTCTACCATTGGCATGCAAGCAATCAAAATAAACATATGCATAAAGATTCAGCAAAAATGACAATTCATTGACGAACTTAACAGGGGTATAAATGTTTCAAATAATTTGACTCCTGCCATCAATTAGCCTATTCTAACCAATGTGTTTCTCTTGATGTCCTAAGTTTTGCCTGAGCCGCCCTTTTCGGGTTTTCAACTCAGCGGACTATTCTTTTTGTGGTTTGAAAAGAAGCCCTAATTTTTTCTCAACTAACCGAGTGTTAATTGACAGGTTGATTACAAATTTATTTTTTATTCGTACTACTTTTTAGAGATTTATTTCTTTCACCTATGCGTGATAGCAATTGTGTAAGACTTGGTAGATTTGGTAGATCGGTCATCGTCCATGTCCAAGACTTCATTTGTTATCTCGTTTAGCATTTCTGACCGATTGGTTGGTGTTCATACCACTTTGTCAGCTTGAGGTGTATTTAACGATGAGTCTTGATTATCGGTGTTTCTTGCGATGATTTCCCCATAAATAGCAGCAAGGCATGTGAAGGAATTGTTGAAAAGTTCAACAATCTGACTCCTTCTTATCTTTAGTATTGACTTTTTTTATTGTCCCATGAATGGTGATTATCCGTGTTATGGAGTTGCTGACGTGTTCAACAATCTGACTCTTCTCTTATGACATCGTGCTGGTTGTTTGGTCTTATGAATGGTTGTGATGGAGTTGCTGACATGTTCAACGATCTGACTCCTTCTTTGTGACATTGCACCGGTTGTTTAGCCTTATGAATGGTTGTGATGGAGTTGTTTATATGTTCAACAATCTAACTCCTTCTTTGTGACATTACGCTAGTTGTTTGGTCTCATGAATGGTTGGAGTTGTTGACGTGTTCAATGATCTGACCCCTTCTTTGTGGCACTATGCTAGTTGTTTCATGAATGATTATGATGGAGTTGTTGACGTGTTCAATGATCTGACTCCTTCTTTGTGGCATTGTGCCAGTTGTTTGGTCTTATGAATGGAGTTGTTGACATGTACAATGATCCGACTCCTTCTTTGTGACATTATACCGGTTATTTGGTCCTGTGAACGGTTGTGATGGAGTTTTTAACGAGTTCAACTATCTGACTCCTTTGTGACATTGCATCAATTGTTTGGTCCCAACTTGCTTGGTTGGCATTTTAGCATTATTCTAGCTCCGATCCTTTTGATCTTTGCGTGCTTCGTTCCCTTGATTGAGTTAGTGGATGTTTCGTGCTTGGAAATCTTTCCATTGATCTTTCATCCTTGTATGATGAGGCAATTGCTATCACGCGTTGTCTAAGTACATGTATTTATCTCACTTTCTCTCAAGAGTTAAATCATTTGAATTTATTATGGGGAATCCATTTATACCCAAATTAATTTCATTAAATGATGTGTCACGTGTGCTAAAAACATTATGTATATGTTTATGAGAATGCGTGATGTCATTAATAAAATATCAAGAAAGTAAATAATGTTCAATTTATTCAAAATAATTCAAAAGCCTTGTGGGAAAAGTAGCTAAAAGCTAAATTATTACATAATCATTCATCACGGGTTACTGCCCCCTATAGGTGTCTATGGATTTGAAGTGCTCCATCCGCTCTGCCTTCTCAAACACTTCTTGATAGCTGGAGAAGCTATCAAATTCGAATTTGTTCCTGTACAGTGGTAGTGCGCCATCCACCAGCTTTGTTATCATCTCCGGTAGGGTCAAACGAGTCTGCAGCCTAACTTGTGTAGCCATCCAATGTGTATAGTAAGATTTGAAGTTTTCACCCTACCTTTGCCTTATGGCCTCCAAATGTTGCATTGTGGTTTCCATCTGGGATTTAAAACCATATTACCCCAGCATAGCTTGAGCGAGGCTATTCAAATCGGTAGCTATGTCCAGCGGAAGGTGGCTGTACCATTCATTGACCTGGTGGCCCAAGTTGACGATGAAGAGCTTAGCCATCATTCGATTATTGACCCTTAATGCTCTCATACCCATTTGATAATGCGTCAAGTGAGCATGCGGGTCGCCAGATCCTACTTATTTCTTAAACTGTTGCATTGCGAAGTTTGGGGGTAAGCTCTCTTCATCCCCGATTGTTGGTTATGCAGGGTACGTTTTCCTTAGGTGGCCACTGTGAATGGCCAAGAACTATTGCCATAGTTCTGCCATTCCTAGTTGTTGGAGGATGGCATTCCCTGCTCTCGGATAAGAGCCATATTGCCCCTGGAGATATACCGCAAGATGGGGCAATTGAGGTGCTTGGAACTGTGAGGCGACCGACGTACTATAGTTAGGAATAGGGTGTTGGGTCATTCTTTGGTAGAAAGGCCCTATCACGAATGCTGGCTAGATAGGATGACTTTGTCCTGCCCCGAACTAGTAATAGGCAGTAGGAGGTAGGGGCATCATGAGTGAAGTAGGAGCTCCCCGTGTCGGATTGACATTGTTAAGGGTTACCTCCGGGCTGGACACTGCAATCTAGGTCCTCCCGAGGTGTTGGTGAATGAGCATAGCTAGCTGTTCATTGTTGGCAAAGTCATTTATGGCAGCTGCAATCTCGGCGCTCGCCGATGATTGTTGAGAATTTTGTCCCGTTAGGACAAGGTGATCTTCCCTCGCACCTTCTTCTTGCGGATTAGCCATAATTGACGTGCGTTGAACTAAATCCGAGTCTGAACCCGAGTCCTCACTAGAGTCAGTGTATGGAACCCCCTCCAGATTGGCCACAATTGGGGAAACGTGAACCAGGCAACGAGCAGGCCTCTTCCAAGCCCCCTTGATACACGAGTAGAATATTAGATCGTGCATGTAAGATTCGTGATATGACTCCTGATGCGGGTGATGCATGAGATTTTTAATGTTATGGCTGCATTCATAAGGGGTTAGAATGCCATGATGTGAAATAACATGTATGTCAATCCATTTGAAACAAACAGGTTAGTCGTTAGGTAAAAATGAAAACATGTGGAAATAAAAATCCAAGAACAGGGGTTGGATTTGAGATTTGTACAATGTCGGTGCGACATCATAATATGAGTGGTGTAAGTGAGTTGACTAAGCTACCTGTGTGGTAATAGGTTAATGGTTTGAGGTTTTGTATTATGACTAGGTCTCACGGGATGAGGAGGTCAAAATTGTTTCGAGTAAGCAGTGTGACATACCCTAATAAAATGAAAATAACTACCATATGTAGCTACCTAATGAATGATTTGGTTATTTCACCCAATTAGGGCAAAGTTTTTGGATACCTATGTGGTCATCACTATATGAGGATATGTGGTGATATGTGAATTATTACCTTGTGTGGGCGAATAATTCGAGTATGAGGTGTATACCCTTGAAGATTTGGTAAGGTAAGACTTTTAAAGTAAGTTTACCTCATGTGGGCTTAGGTTAGGACATCAACTAGGATATCCTTTAATGTTGGAAAAATGGTTTTGGGTAGGTATTTGCCCCGTTTGGGTTTTTGGTGTGTATAATTACCCCGGAAGGGCTGTGAGTTGGATGTTGAGTGGATATCTAATGGGTAATGTGGTGGAAAGCTTATTGCCTCTTGCGGGCTAAGTGTCGAATGTCAAGTGGACATCACGTAGTAAAAGAAAGGTATGTTTGCCATGTACATGCTAATAGCGGGATGTCAAGTGGACATTTCGTTGAAAAAGGGTAAGTGATGTCCCTAAGTGGTTTTATGTTATCCTAGGGTGATACGATCTATAGTATCAACTGTGCCTAAGTGTATGCCGTATCAAGATGATAACGTGAGATGTACATGAGTGTGTGCATTCGAGTGTCTGCACAAAAATTCGTGGTTAGTATGATATTTGTATAATGACAAATTGAAAGTAGTATACAAGTAGCACATAGCATGCAACATCATATCTTCCAACAATACAACTCCCGCGTGTAGGGTTTTTTGCTAGTCTCTATCCTAAGTTTGGTTCATCTTAGTATTATGAAGATACTAAGGAGCGTACCTGCAAGAAAATATAATGCATGATCGCGTGTTTGGGTAACACCCTAGGGAAAATGCCTACGGTTTATTTACATGAGAGTTATAAATGGGTTACTGATGTAGAATGTTCTTTTTATGCTAAAATACAATCTAAGCCTCTCCCCAAATGGGTTGAGGGAGGTAAATGCGATATGGCAATAAGTGCTCCACCCGCTCAAGTACTATCTTTTCTCAAGGAAGCAGATTACTACGAGAGAGAGTTTCGAGGTAATAAGGGTACCTTACACCTATGGGCTAATCCCTTCTACTGCAATGCGTTATTTTGAATATGTCATAATTAAAAGAAAACGGAATAATCTGATCAATAATTTTCGACACTTATCCAAAATCTAAAACCTTTGAAAAAAACAAGTTTTCAAAAAATCCCCAGCGGAGTCACCACTATGAGCTGGCGACACGGAGCGATGGGCCGAGAGCGCTCGGTTTCATAGGCGCGGTCCACCGGGGTGTTTGGAAAAAAGGTCCACCGGGTTGGGGACCCGGTAAAAAGGTTGAAAGAGAAAGGGTGAAAACGTTTTAGGTCGATTCGAACCCAAATCCACCGTCTCTTAGTGTGGAGTCGCCACCTGGATTAGCTCTTTCTAGGAATTAGAGTCCTGCGAAGCTTAACGTCTGAGGGATGGCCCACCATGACATAGAGATTCGGGTCAGGGATAAGTTACTTATTTCTTATGTGATCACATTATATTACATCTACAGAAAACCGTGTTTTCTTAGTTATGCATATTCGCACTTAGGTCGTTTTTAGACTTTACATGCATGATTCACTTATAGAAAAAGCAGGAAATCCATCCATAATGCGAAATAATAAACCATCGACAAAGCAGTAAATAAATGCGGAAAATAAAAATTACAAGGCTTCAAAAAAAATCGGGGGATGCAACCGCCCGCTAACCTTTTAATTACATTTTCCATAAAATATGTGCAATACCCGAAGGAAAAATAAAATCCTAAACATACTTCTAACCTGCATCCACAAAGGTTAGCACAAGGAATATATCACATATGTTCGATTTGATTTTAGCGAGGCCCGTGTGGCATAATTAAAACATCGAAGATTTTAAAGTTGTTAATTTAAATAAAAATAGTACATTTTTATTTACACATATGTTAGTCAATTTTATTAATGAAAATGACCGCATGGCAAAAGGTGAGGTCTGTTATCCAGGAATATATTTTATTCCCTTCATGGAGGTGTTCTAAAAAATTAAAAAGAAATAAGAGAAGAATGAGAGAATTACAACATTATTTACAATAATAAGGAATAAAAATAATTCCTAGGTCCACATATAAAATTAGAAAAGATGAAACAGAAGGTGAGCTTGAAATTTGCAGTTCTAGGAACTCAGAGGCTTACCCTTGCCTTATGAATCCACTTCGGCGTATCCGTTCGGCCTTCGGAAGTCCTCCTCATCCTTTAGTTTAGGCGAAATTATTGATGTAAGAGTCTAAAAAATCTTCGTTTAATTCTTGGAATTTTAATGTAATTTAATTGGAAAATACGTGATTATTTATTCAAAAGATAATCAGATTCGGTATCTAAATTTGTTTTAGACCCGAGAATATCTGAGGATTTAAGAAGAAATAGATGAAGAAATTTGTTTAAAAGATGAAAAAATTTGGAATCCATATTATGTATTTAGACCATATTATGATACACACCGAGAATACCAATTAAATGGTATCATTAAATTATATTATTTTCTTTTTTGATTATGTATTTGAACCATATTATGATACTATTCAAGTACCTTTTTTTATTCCTATATACATTTATTTATTTCCTTTTTAATTATATTTTTTCCATTTCTTTTATTTCCTTTCTATTTTTATTCCTTTTCTTTTTATTTCCTTTTTCACGTTTTTATTTTTTCCTTATATATAT
>CATIWQ010366402.1:0-23145 GCA_949673415.1 Euphorbia schlechtendalii
ATGAACTATTATCACAAATAATCGTTTCTGTGACAACCTTTTAAAGTCGTCATGCACTTTAGTTCATTTTTTATGTATCATATGTGACAAGTGTCCATTTGTGACAATTATGTTTCCTTTTTATTACAATAAATGTTGTCACAAAATAATTAACTTTTTGTGACGATTTTTTTAAGTTGTCAAGGATTTGTAGTTCATTTTGACATATTATATGTGACAAGTAGCACATTTTGTGACGACTATAATATCTTATCAATAACAACAAAAGTTGTCACAATAAATTGTTGCCACAAAAAATTTAAATATTTGTGACAATATTTTGATCCAAAAAATTGGACCTATTATCTGTGACGATAATATTATCAGTAACTTTAATATTAGCGACGACCACGTGACAACTATTCATTGTCACATGATGTTATAAGTGACAACATTTAGCGTTTTTGTGACAATATCAGTTGTCACAAAAAGTAAGATTTCTTATAGTGATATATATGTATATATTTGTATGTATGTATGTATATGTGTATGTATGTATATATATGTATGTATGTATATATATGTGTGTATGTATGTGTGTGTGTGTATATATATACATATTAGTAAAATAAAATCTGATGTTCATCCAAATAAAATTTTGGTAGTAATGATTTTAACTTTTCTCTTATCCCTTTGATCAAATATAGTAAACAGTCAATAACATTGTTTGAGAAATAACGAAGGAAAACAAACTTACAAACTGAAATGAAATAAAGTCATGTTCTCTTCAACTACAATTCAATTAAGTTAAGTTCAATTAAATTCAGTTAAGTTAAGTTCAGTTTAGTTAAGTTAAGTTCAGCTATGTGTAGTTATAAATTTACATTGAAATAAGTTAAGTTCAGTTAAGTTAAGTTATGTTTAGTTAAGTTAAGTTCAGCTTTCGGAAGTTGAAGATAACAGGGTCTAAGTTATAATGTATATAATGTGGGCCTAATGCATCTTGAACCCCCTCAACTTGTCCCTAAGCTTCATATTTCCCCCTGAACTTTGAAGTGTTCTCAATGCCCCCTTGAACTTGTCTAAAAGTTCTCAATACTCCCCTGAACTTGTCTAAATGTTCTCAATTTCCCCCTGAACTTTGAAATGTTCTCAATGCCACCCTGAACTTGTCTAAACCGCACTCCATCACCCCCTCTATCTGAAGAACAATTTAGGGATTTGGACTTTTGTAACGTTAGAATATTAATATTAAGATATCTATTTCTTTTTAAATTTTTTTCATTAACGCGCTCATGTTTGTTGGTCCACTAACGCAATTTGCAACGTTGAATTGAGGGGGTGTTGGAGAACATTTAGACAAGTTCAGGGGGCATTGAGAACATTTCAAAGTTCAGAGGGAAATTGAGAACGTTTAGACAAGTTCGGGGGGCATTGAGAACGTTTAGACAAGTTCAGGGAGACATTGAGAACGTTTAGACAAGTTCAGGGGGGCATTGAGAATATTTCAAAGTTCAGGGGGGAATATGGAGTTTAGAGACAAGTTGAGGGGGTTTAAGATGCATTAGGCCTATAATGTGGACAAAAACTTAGAGAAAAAAAATACATACATACATATATACATACACACACATATATCATCAGTTGATATCAAATAGATTTTTTAAGGAATCAAGTGTATTGTACTGGAATAGGTCAATTTATATCATAGTTAAAGCTCGTGTATATAATGAAGGTCCAAACTAAATATCAAAACAAGTTTAACAAAGTATTTTTTTTATAAGAAGTTTAACTAAATATTAAGTACTCTCTTAAGATTGGATTTCAAACTTAAGAAAAGCGAATAAAATATTATATTAATAAGATAAAGAAAGGTAGCATTAAAATTGCCATATTTAAGTCTCCTAAAGAGATTAAAAAACACACACGTATAAGCGCATAAGGTGTGCAAAGAGTATTTTAAAATTCACAAACCTCCTTTGGATCTGTAACAGAGGCAGTTTCCAAGAAACTCAGAATCTGTTCATAAAAATCTAATCTGAGAATTTCCAAATTTCCTTTAATTCTGCAACAACTGATGGGTCGCTCTTATTTTCTCTGCCTTCTTCTTCTTCTTCTACCTCTAATTTCCCTCTCCTTCTCTCAAGGTAGTTCTCAAAGTTCTTGCCTTTTCCTTTACTGTTCTATCTGGGATTAAATTTTTAAGCATTTTCATTCTCCTTATAATTGGATTCTCCACTTTTGTTGTTGTTGTGAAATTGAAGGATTGGGAAGAAGATTGATGATGGAAACAGTTGTGGTTGGGGTTGAAGCACAGGTTTTGAAATCTCAAATTGTTCATTGATTATAGTAAATTTGTGATCAGCTATAGAAATTAAAGATGTTAAACAGTTTGGAAATGTGTGTTGTTGAGCAGGAAAATGAAGGAAAAGCAAGGGGAGTAATGGAAGTAATGGACTATGAAACGGATCCCAAGGCAAATACAAACCCAAACACTGGTGGCTATATTTATGGGCCTCCTCCTCCTCCACACGCCTGATTTAATATTTGATTATGTGATGTGTTGTTCTTTTCAATTTTCAATTTGTTTTGTTTTTTGGGTGATGGTGAAAGAAAGGTTATTTTTCTTTGTGATTATGTTTGCGCAATTCTACTAATAAACTGTAATTGTGAATAAAAAAAATTTAAATCTCTGATATTTTTTATTTGTCCCCTTTTTAATTGTACTGGTGGTAGTTAAAATGTTTCCTTTGAATTGGATGGATGAATTCATGCATATGTTGTGTATTTAGATAATTACAAAAAATTGTAACGTCAATTCTTCATATGCATGATGGCCTAAATTGGTAAAATAATGGATGTATGATTTGGACGTGTTGGGGTTTCAATTGGAAGTGATTTGGGGTGACCTTAAGGGGCAAGTTTGACCAATGATGTCTTGGTAAGACATAGCAGAGGATTGAATTCAATAGTATAGAAAGTATTGAAGTTAAAGAGTGAACACTCGTGTCATCATTTATATCTTAGTTGGGCAATTTTGCGTTGTTGTCCGCTTGGTTGTTGAAGTTGCTATTCACTTTTCGATCTAGAAATAGCAAAAACCAATCCGCGAGCGTTTAATTACAACTGCTACTTGATTTCGAAAAAGCAAAAGCTTTATTGAATAATTATGTCATTATTGTCTTAGTAATGGCTTCATTACCTCTAGATATGTGATGCGGTGTTGATAGAAACATTTGTATTTTTGGGTCGGTTAAGATCGATAATTTTGGGCTTATTGGGCTTTAAATACCACCAAAAAGATGATTTGATCTCGTTATATGTGCCATCAACGGACTTAAATGAGGATAGGCAGGAAACTTAGGATACATGCTCCAATATTCACGTGCAATACACCGAATTCAATTCAGACATGTTCGCATGCTGGGCTACCCGTTCGGCCGACCTGAACCCGCTCTCATGGACCAGGTTCGAACGCGTATTTTTTTACTAAGCTTGATTAGGGGTTGAGCCTCTTAAGTTTGAAGTTTTTCTTATTTGTACTTTTATATTTTAGTATATACACTTTTAAGTTGGATTAACGAAACTTTTAGTTACAATTTTATTATGCTACTTAGGCCCTGGTCTCGTGGACTACAATTCAATTAAGTTCAGTTGACGTGTGTCGAATCCGTCAAAAATAAATTCCTATCACTCTATTGATTGGATTTTTGTAGTGTTGAGTAAGTAGAGTCGAATCCTCAAAAACTAACAAAATCAATTTTAATCGAATTAATGAACAATAAAAGTAAAAACAAAAAATAAATAAAATGGGGGGTTTGAGATTTGTTTAGAAATCAACTGCTAACAAAATTGGGAAATTGAAAAGAATTAAATTGTAGCTTGACATCAATCGATCACCGGCACAAAACGTA
The DNA here is from genome assembly GCA_949673415.1 of Euphorbia schlechtendalii. Classification (NCBI taxonomy): domain Eukaryota; kingdom Viridiplantae; phylum Streptophyta; class Magnoliopsida; order Malpighiales; family Euphorbiaceae; genus Euphorbia; species Euphorbia schlechtendalii. The sequence goes on from CATIWQ010366402.1 coordinate 3,894, forward strand.
AATTTCTTGAATTAATCAATCAGTTAGTTTAATCATGATAGCACGATTAATAAAATCTTTTCTAAAGACGAGAATGATAGTAGATAGCTAAATCATTTACCCTCAATTTTGAAACGTACTTGTAGATAGCTGACAATGTTTAATTCCAAAAAGGCTTTACGCGTAAGAACCGACTTTAATTCAAAACTTTATGATAGCACAAAGAAAAGTATTAATTCAAATCCAAGCACGAAACTTTTAAGGGAATTCGCTTGTTACAATTTTTCTATCATATCATGATAGCATAAACACAATAGAATAACAATATGCTTAACCTTTTAGAAACAACAATTGACTAGATTGAAGAAATTAAAAGGAAAACAATAAAAGATGTTGCCAATTTGGATTCGAAAACTGAAATTCAAAATGCAAATAAGAACAAGCCTCACTATCGATAATAGCTTCAAGTAATTCCTTTAATCGAAAGATAAAATTAGTTACACATAATTGAAGAAAACAAAGAAGAAATTATTATTAAAAATAAATTAATTAGAAGATAATCAAAGGTCACTTAATGCTGAAATTCTACTCATATTTATCCTAAAAATAACTCTTAAAACAATCCTAATTAAACTCAAAAACTAAATAAGAAAATTGATTCTTCCTAAATGACTAAAAGGAAAAGATAAAATAGAAACATATAATAATGTAAATCTAATCTGGAAGTCTTTGTCATCAACTTAGAATCATTAGTCTTTAATTCCAATTTTGCTCCTAAAACCCGAAATAATCAGATATGATCGTCATTTCTTAGCCTGATAACTTCCAGAACAGCTTCAAAATGCTTCAAAAAGCCTTAATTTTCCTCATTTATACCCAAATCAGTCCCAACACATCTTTATCTCCAAAAAAGCACAAATTCACCACAAATTAATAGTATACCATTCAAATGCTAAATCAAAATAATACTAAAATGTGTAGAATATGCGTGTTATCATAAGTTTAGTTCGATTAACTTCAGTTATGTGTAGTTATAAATTTACACTGAAATAAGTTAAGTTAAGTTCAGTTTAGTTCAGTTCACCTTTCAGAAGTTGAAGAGAACAAAGCCTTACACATTTAAGAAAAATTGTTTATGGGTCCATGAGTCAGACTTGTAAATAACATTGTAAGCTCGCTCCGGGCACGAGTGTAACTCAGGCTTGACATTTTTTTATAAAAAGACAGGCCCAAGCCCGGTACAGCGCTGATTGATGTGGAAAAATTAATACGTTTACAGCTACTAGATGGGCTTGGGCCAGAAATTTCTCCAATTCAAAATGGTTATTTTAGGTAGGGTTGAAAACAGGGCCGGGAATCTCTGAATCCGATGGTGATCCATTCCGATAAGGATGGAGAATATCCGATCAGAATTCCTCATGGGGAGCGAGTGGAGAATTTTTTGTACCCGAAACCTTAATAGATATGGAGATGGAGAATGCACTTCCTAATCTAATAAATCCACGAACCCGACACCGATAGACCTCAATTACTTGAGTGTTTAGATTATCTTGAATGTCTGCGTTTATTCGTGGAAAATGTTTGAAAGTGTTTGAAACCAATTGGCACATTTTGCAGGCAGCATGTTATTCATTTGTCTAAATTACTTTGTAATTAGCAAAATAAAGACGAATTTAGCGACATACTTGAGTATTTAGATTATCTTGAATGTCTAAATTAGACCAAATATTCTGTACTAATCAAAATAAAAATTGAGAATGTGTGATACCTAATAAATTCATAACAGGACAAAGGTCAAAAGGGACAAATCAAAATATCATGGGGCACAAGGATAATTAGTGGATAAGTTAGGTGCAAAAGCATATTTATGCCTTCTTATGAAAAATAAAAAAAATTAAAGTGCCAATTTGCAGATGTAGTAGCGATATTAAAATGTTTATGAGCCACATGGGAAATCTTGAAATCAATGTGTCAATTTTGGTTTAAGAATATTTTTTTTTACATAATTCTCTTGCTTTTAGATAATTTTGGTTAGTACAAGGTGCGCAACTTTCCTAATAACCACGGAATAATGAACTGATTGGAAAATTATTGACCCAATTCCAAACATTTTCCAGGAATTTACCATAATGGTGTATTTGGTAAAGAAACAAATATAAAAAAATGCAGACAAAATAAGGCGGATCCTTCATAAAAGACCCATGTTTTAGAAAAAGAATGAAATTGTATCTACTATTACATGGAAAGGAGCAAAGAAACTTCCGTTTCATTGCAATAATATTTCCAAAGAAACGAATTCATTTCTCCTGATTTCCTGCAACTTCCTTCCATCTTCTTTATACATTCATATATATAATCAACACTCATAATTCATAACAACATGCATTCTACATCTCTTTCCTCCCCCTAATTACAAATTAAAACAGTCTATATTTAATTTTTTTACTACTTATTCATGAAGATGCAGAAAACTGAGATGTTGTACATGATGTTTGATATTCTATTGTTTGAAACATTTTTCAGTAAGGTCGGCAATGTTCAGAAATTATTCTCAAGATTCTGGTTTTTTCTAACGTGTCAAATCAGCTTGCTCAGAATTCAGTCACAAGACAGCGACAAGATCAACAATCAGAGATCATCAGCAGATGATAATTTTATTAATGATGGGAAGAGAGAAATAGTATTCCAAAGAGAAGAAGTAGAGATGGTAATGGAAAAATTAGGAATTTTTCGCAGCCAAGAAAATGATGAGAAGCTGAAAGAATTAATGGGTTTTGATGAACTTTCAAAGCTGTTTGATGAAAAGGAGCCAAGTTTTGAGGAAATTAAGGATGTTTTTGATGTTTTTGATGTAAATAGAGATGGGTTTATTGATGCTGAAGAGTTGCAGAGAGTGATTCTGTTGTTGGGGGTAAAGGAAGGATCTGATCTTCAGAGTTGCAGAAAAATGATTAGGAATTTTGATGAAAATAGTGATGGTAGAATTGATTTTAAAGAGTTTGTTAAATTCATGGAGAACAGCCTTTATTGAAAGGTTTTTTTAATGTTCTTCTCACTATTATTTGTTTTTATTTTGATTGTTTTTTTTATGTAAATAAAATTTCCTAAAAATCTTAACACACAAAAATCACCGGTATACGTACGTGGACTCGAATTTGTGATTTTTATAATCCATTAGATTGGAGATTCGGTTTTATAACTAAACTAAGACTCAGTTTGGCTGTGTTTTTCGAAACTGCTTATTCTGAAAAATTTCATTTTCAAGCTTTCCTATAAACAATTGAATTGATTTCAGAAAAAACAAATCAGTCAATTCTTAATTAAATAGTATGAAGCATTAAAATATGTTTTTCAAAATCAAAATATGAAATTCTATAAAAAAAAAATTTATGAGAGCAATTTATTGAGAAAATAGTTTAAAAAAAATGCCAAACAAAAATTAGTCAGAAATTATTTTTAATCATAACAATTTTGAACTATTTTGCCATCCAACCCAAAATTATTTTCATGATTAAAAAAAAGTTGCTATTTTAGATATTTCCACCTAGACCTTATTTTAATGATTACCGTCCGATTTATCATTTTTGCCACGTTCTCAGGTCCTTGATCGAATTATCCCCACCTAAACACCATATGATCCAATTAATTCTACACTTAGGCATCTTCTCATCTGATTTTTCTCGGCAAGTGTACTAACCCATTGAATGAAAATCACCAACATCGTTCAGAACACAAAAAAAATCTCTTTCATTAATTGGGCCAAGTTAATATGCTCAAGTAATTTTTAGAATTCACTAAGATCTTAACAATATTTATGATTGTAATAGCGTTTGGCAGGTTTATAAAAATGAGATTCTTAACCAAATATAATTATTTAGTTAGGTATATATCGATGTTGTTGTTCACAAAGGATTCAGGTGCTTTTTGAAACCTACAAATTTTATTTTTTCCAAGTTCTTTTCCCGGTGTAAATCATTTTATCCTAATTAGCCATTTTATATAGTGCGTAAATAATCTTCTAAATTATAAATGATTTACTAAAAATATTGAATATATAAGTTTGTTTTAGTTATTTTATATTATCAGTAAATCATGTGTTTTTTACTATACACTAAAATAAGTGGATAAAAATCAGTAAGTTGCAACGACAAACAACATCAACAATAACGAACAAGTCTTGTAGAACATAATATAAGGTCATATCCAATCCAATACTCTATATCTTTTAATCTTAAACTCTATCTTCAAATTTTTTATTCTATTTAAACCGTTTCTACAATAAAAATTGCTCTAACCCATTATTTTATTTTTCTAACCCCAAGAAAAATTCCTTCCATTAATCAATATTTTATTACTACTATTATAACAATATGTTCTTTATATTATTATTTTAATAAAATATCTAAATTTATTATATTTTCATAAATATGAATTCAAAATAATATTATAGAATTAATATTTAATTACGAGTGCACATTTCATATGATTTTTAATAAATAAAAAATTAATAATTGCGCTAATAATAATAAATTTTCATAATGTGCTATTCTATCCTTGATTTTTTTGCAGTGTGTACTTTTTATTTTATAATGTTTTATTATGAAATATTTAAATTATGTTTTGAATTTTATTTTATTTTTGTTATATCATTTAATTTTAAATATGTAAGTTATATATGAATTCAGTTTATATAGTCATAATTTAATCTTAAAATAAAAATTATTGTTTTAAAATATAATTGAATTAAATAATTATAAAGCAAACATACAAATTATTAATAAAACTATAGATACGAATCACTAGTTTTGATCTGGTGACCACACCTCATCCAAAAATGAAGTAAGAATATAAGATATAGATACGTTCCTCAATCCATATTCTTAAAAAAAAAAATACATTTTTATTATTTTACATTTTACTAGATTAAATTTCACATAATAGCTAAAAAAACACGGTAAGAGAATAAGAAGGTTGATTTGATAATTAAGATCGTATTCATTTCTAAACTAAACATATGAAGGAAGGTGAGTTGTTGTTCAACAAAAGCTGCTTCCAATGGCAATGGCGGCGGAGACTTGTTCAAATAGCCAGAGGGCTGGTTGAGGCTTTAAACTTCTGAGCGCACTTGCCATCCAATTTCTTGTTCACTGCGTTTTCACTTTATCCCTACAATCAAATTGGACTTTATTAGGGTTCCGACTTTGTAATTTCAAATACCGATTATGTCCGTCTCCGTTTAACAACTGTATCCTCTCTCTTCTCTGAGCATTAAGGTAATTACAGATCTCGATCCTTCCTTCAGATCTCGATCTCGATGTATAATGTATCTCTGCTTGCTCCCGCATATTGAAATTGCATTAGAGTACGATGAATATTTGTGTTTCCTAATCTGAAACCATTTTTTTTATGTTTGGACTCTTTTAGGCATAGTGGGGAAGTGTATATAATCTCAATCGATGTCGATATTGCATCAAACAAAGAAGCTGGGGCTTCCATTGATGAATCTTGTCAGATTCAAAGGGTTGCCCATTTTGGATCAACTCCATTTGGAGGAAAAGCTGCTTCGTACCACTTCACAAAATTGGTGCATTGTCAACGATGGAACTAATTCCCCTGCCATTGTCATGGGGTTGTCCGGGTAACCTCCTTTTTTCAAGTTTCTTTTACTTTGAAATCCTGCATTTTTCTCTTACCTTCTCGAATTCTCTGTCTCAATGAAGTCACTGCTTGGTCATCTTGATAGATTGTGTGCTAATTAGCAATTCAAGTCTTCAACTATAGATTTCGCTTAAAGTATGTAATGTTTTATCAATTTCAAGTCCATTTTTGCTATCTTTTCACGTATGTATTTATAGCGGTGAATGTTAACATAGGAAACCTTCTGAACTTGTCGAAATTGGAGGTGTGTTGCGAGATCGTGTTCCAGTGATTAGAAGGTTTACAGGGGGTGGCACTGTCATCGTTGATGATGGCACTATATTTGTGACTTTGATATGCAATAAAGATGATGTTCCTGGAGTGCAGCCATATCCCCGTTCCATCATGTCTTGGAGTGGTTTGTTATATACTGACGTGTTTCGTGGGATTGGTGATTTCCAACTTCGTGAGAATGGTACTTAAAGTCGAACTTTGAGTTTATAACAATGTTTTTGGGTCATATTGGATTGGATTTGACTTAGAGTCTTGTACTAGCATTATGAGGGTACACAAAATGGATTTTAATTTCGTTTTCCAGGATTTTACTTCCATAAGCATCTCCTTATGCATTTACCTTTTATTTTAGCCGTGTTTTGAAGCTTCCGAATTTCTGTTCAGACTATGTGTTTGGTGATCACAAATTTGGTGGCAATGCTCAATCGATTATCAAAAACCGATGGGTGCACCATACTTCCTTTTTGTGGGATTATAAGGAGAAGAACATGGCCTACTTGAAGGTTCCTTCTCGAGCTCCGACTTATAGATCAGTGAGTTTTATTTTTTTCTTCTTGACATTTCTTTCAAATATCTTGTTTTGCCATTATATCTATTGCTAAATGGAGTGCACAACTTGAACCAACTTTTGCATGAACTCTGAATGCAAAATGTTTATTCTTGAGTTGGTTGAAAATCGATTAGAAATATTGTTTTCAGCATCTGAAGCTTATTATGTCACTGTTGTTGTTTGCAGGGAAGAAATCACAGTGAATTCATCTGTCAAATGAAAGAAATTATGTCAAGATCAGTTTTCATTGAAAAAACAGTGAAGGCTCTGGAAACCCATTTCGTGGTGGAACCGAAAGAGTTGATGGGAGTTAGCGCGCAACATGAGCCCGAATTTGTTCACACCACTAGACTTCTTACGGAGAAGGAGCTTGAGAGTGCTTACAAAGAGTCCCTGCTATAAAGAATGCCTAATCACATTGGAAGGTCCATTTGTTGCCCCTATTCATTAACTCTGTTTCACGCATTTTTCTTTTTAGTAGTCTTGCTCCGTTTCAGTATGCTTTTTGCCCCCTAATTATATAGGCCAGTTCCAAACCTGATTTTGTTATCAAACTATGGATAGCCATTAGAAAGGCAATACTTTTCTACCAAAGAGCAAATCTAACCCTCCAATGTTTTCTCTACATTCATATTCTCAATAGTTCGATTTTCAAATAAATTTCTCTTGTATTATTATCATATCAATTTCTACACACAATTACTAAAAAAATTAATAAATAAAAAAATACAAAAAATAATAATATTATATTGATTCTTTAAATGAGTATATATATGTATGGTGAATCTTCGCTTGTATAGGGAATGTTTGGGTTGTCATGTTTCTCATATTCATTCCTTATTCTTCCATTGTGGGGAATGTTTGATTTGGTCCAACACATGAGTTTTTCTCTTACTCAACAAATGTTCAATATTTAGCAAATTTTACATTGTGCCGGGTATTCTAGAATACCTTGCTCTTGATGAGTAATACATATCTCATTTTATAATTAGTGGGACATCTGTAATATAACGAAAGCAGGGTTTTCTTCTACCGGCTCTATTTAAAAGAACCCCAATATATTTTTCTTGAAAAAGAAGACAACTTGCAAGCAAACACTTTACTAGTCCGTTTTTATGATGTGTCGTTCTAGTCAGCACCCTAACGGAATCAAAATACGGGTATTCTTTTATTGGTCCACTTTATTGATGTGGCGTTCTAGTCAGCTTTGTAGTAGAATCAAAATGTAGATATACCAGTTTTTATTGTCTGTTATGATTTGGCGTTCAGGTGAACAATGCTATCCCTACTAAGCATCCTAACGGAATCAAAGTTTATGGTTACCAATGACATTTTTTCTCTTGCTATTTAACCAGGGGAGGAGTAATGGGCTCTTTTATGCTTAGCATTTCCTACAAAGAAAATGATAACTTATCTTGAATCCGTCTGAAGACTAATTATCTCGCATTACTAAAGTTAGTCGCATGTTTTTAAATAACAATAACTTAACCTCCGGAGCCAGGTCTTGAGTTCTAGTGGAGCACAATTTCAAATAGGGTAAGACAAGTAATGGTGAACTAACAACATTAATGTAATGAATCTGAGCAAAAATGGAAACTGAGGTTTTTTTACATCAAAACTAATAAATATTCGTCAAAATCTTAAAGTGCGTATTATAGTTTACATTTAAGAATCTAGTCCATTAATCAATGTTTAAGAAGATTATTATTAAGTTTGAAAATTATAAAAAAATATGAAAAGATAATCAAAATATTCTTTAACATATTCGAAATATGTAAAAGAAAGGATAACGAATAAAAATAAACAAAAAAAAATTGAAAAATAAAGATAATTAAATATATTGAATAATATTATTTATTTAGATTAGTATCATGTTACAAAAGTGAGAGAAAAAGTGATGGAAAGGAAAATACAAAGAGAAATTAAAAATTTCATGGTGAAGTAAGAGAACACCACAACAACTATTTGGAGTTTACGAGTTTCCAACCCCGGGCATTGGCAAATAAACAATCAATGCCCACACTCTTTATAAAGAGTATACTATATTTACTTATATTTCATCATATACTCTTTATATACTTATATTTTAATTAATCTATAGACTATATTTTACATATTTTCCGACGATCGGTGGACACGTGCCCCACTACCCCCTCCCTCCACCCCCTGCTTGTCACTATACACATGTGATAAAAAAAAATTTATGTATAAAAATAATGAACACTAGGCTAACAGTTCCATTTTTTAATGCATAATGAAAAATGAAATGTCATATATGTCTGGTTTTAAAATGTTTTTTAATCCCATACCTTTTATTTACAAATTTTGCATTGTTGCATTTTCCAAGTGCAATATCCTAATTAATTTTACAATTAAAAAATTATTATTATTAATTTTTAATACTAATTTTTTTATTAATATAATTTTAATTTATATTAATCAAGAATTATAAGTTCAAACGATTTAACTCAAATTTAGTTCAAGTTTATTAAACTTTTGATGAAATCAGTTAGTTACAATTCATTTTATCTCTAAATATTTTCAAATAACTTACCATTACTTAATTTTTTATTTATTTGCATTTGTTTAATTAAATTAATAATTGAATTATATAGTAACTTTAACAAATGTACGGTGTGCATTTTTTCCATAGTATCTTAATTAATTAGTTTGTATTATATACTTTCTTTTTATAATTAATGTAATTCAAAGTAGTGGGATCCAATTTTTTTATGTAAATATAGTAAAAGTGCTGTCATGACCCGTAATATTAAATCATATTTACGATAATAGGAGGTAACGCATAATTTTATGTATGACAGTAAAAAAAGAAAAAAAATCATGTATGAAATTGAAAATATAATGATAGTTGATATGCTATAGATGAAATCAACCTCAATTTCTAATTGTTTAGATTATTCTGTATTTTATGCTTGTTTACTTATGATCTTAGGTAGGGAAGGGGGTTAATATTTAGGGCTTAATTAATAAATAAGGGGTTAATTAATTAATATTTAAGGTTAAAAAGGCACGCTACAGTTGACTGAAAATGACCCTTTTTAGTCAACAGTGACTAGTAACTGTACGCATGAGATGGAAACATTTCTTTCTTAACTTTTTATTTATAAAAATAACGAAAACTGGATTAACAATCTATTTTCGGTTTTGAATTTAGTTTTTATCCTGATTAGATATATGCTTGGTTTGGAAGTATTTACTAATCTCATGTCTTTTGTTTACAAATTCTGTATTGTTACATTGTTTAGGTCCAATATCCATTACAATGCTAAGTCAGAAGATAATTAATATTATTACTATGTACGGTACATTGGAATTTTTCATTCTTATTGCTTTTATGCACTATATCATTAGATGTCTTAAAAAAAGAAAAGCAAAAGCAACTACTACCGGCACCGCATAGATTATAAAATAAGCTCAATATGGATCTAGACTATTTGAATGTGGAAACTTTATTATCTTAAATATTTTCATTATATCTGCATGTTAGAAAGAATATAACTTTTTTTCATAAATAGTGCAGACATCTAAATTTTATGTCTTATAGATGAATTGGTAGAGATTATATATGGATAACTAATTAATTTTGCAATGATTGTTTTTGTTATGTTATATGATTAATGATCCCGTTCTTCTACATCATTACGATTATATTACAAGTCCTGTTTGTTGTCCTATATGTGATGAATTAAAGCAACCATCAAATTGTATATTATTTATTAAATTGAGTAGTGGGTTTGGTTACTTAACGCCATGATTATAAATAGATTGAATAATGCAATGATTGGCTTTCCACAACGCCACGCTGGATTGCAGTGATAGAGTTAGGATTTTAATCTAAGAACGATAATTGTATATATAAATTATCGACTCGTTAATATTTTATTATCAAATGATTGAAAATGATCTTTCGATATATATCTCATCTTCAAATAAATTTTACATTTGATAAGAGAGTTAAATATGACGATTCGGGTTGTGATTTTCTCATATTCCCAAATATACGACAAAACAATTTCAATTTCGTCACTAATATTTTCATATATACCACAAATAATTTCAATTTCAACACTAAACTAATAATTCATAATTCATACTTTCTTAATGCACTAACGCACAGTGGGACTGTAGAACCAATTTCAGTTTCAAATTAATACAAAGTAGAATTGATATCAATTTCAAATCAAATTTCCTAACCACTGACAGAACCAATTAGAAAATCAACTAAAATTCCTTATTTCATTACAAATTCAACAACCACAAATCAAATTGATTCCTAATTTCCTAAAACGGTGGTAGAACGAGAATTTGTATAAAAAACACAGTTGAACGGGAATCGATGAAACAAAACAGTCCGACATTCATTATTCTTTCCATTATTTACCTTAAACCCAATTTTATAACTAACCCTAATTCTATATTTCACAATTCTATAGCAAAGAAGTAATGAAAACTCAGTTAGGATTTGTTGAAGGCAGAACACAATGGCGCAGGTGGAGGGAGCTACGGCGTTCGACCACAGTCTGTGACTTAAAGATCCTGTCTTTGAAAGTTAAAACGACCATGGTTGAAGAAATAAGAATTTGAGAGGTTGGGTTTGAAAATTGAAGCTAAAGCAGGGGACTGGGGGAGGTCAATTAAGTTGTTCATTTTCTAATTTCCTCAGGTTTAATTTAAACTTTCAACGCAAACGGCGTCGTTTTGAGTTGTAGAATTAAAAAGAAATGAGGGTACATAGACCGTCTTCCTCCTCTATGTTGCTGCCATTTTTGCAGCAAAGCTTGAAAAATATGAAAAAAGTGAAATTGAAATAACTTTTATTGATTTGCTTCTTTCAACCCTGAATTTGAAAATTCCAGGGATTTGATCAAAGCATATTGAATTATATTTCAATTTTATAATTTGAAATCCAAGAATTTGATCAGTTTAAGCAAACAAATTTGGAATTGCACATAAATATCACAAAATTTCGAGGAATTCATTTGTTACGAGCAAGGCATAAAGAATTTTGGATAATTTACGTCCAATGCTTGAAATATTAATTGATTCATTCAAGGACGAGTACAGATTACCACCGCTCAATACTTTGATGTAATTTCTGAGGTGAATTACTCTATTATTCATGATCGTTAAGCTACAAATTCGATCACAAAATGTAGCATCTTTTAAATACAAGCTTCATATGAAAATTTTACGATTTCTATTCTACTTACCCCAATGTTTAGTTATTTAATCAATAAATGCATATTAAACTTATTATTAATCATAATTAAGTTTCTTTCATTACATATTAGCCATTTTTGCCTTTGAGGTTGTCAGTGAATATACAAAAAAAAAAATCTGAGCTAAGCCCTCCCACAAACGATTCATTATGATCGAGTATTTGCTCTTCCCCTTACAATTCTGTGGAGCAAGATAATATATATATTACAAAACATTTACATCAAAAATGCTTGTGTTGCAATTTATGGCTGGAAACGGATTTCAAGTTTGTAAAAAGGGTTTTTATGGTTATCTTTTTTATACATAAAGTAAACTTCAGATCAAATCATGGCTTCTTCAAAACTCTTTTCAATTTAATAAAATATAGATATTACTAAATGTGACTAATCAAATTCGAAAACTAGCATAACGTGTTAAGAGAACAGAAGAGAACATAGGCATGTGTGATATGAAAGATTAGATGTATGTTGTATTCTTATTTTTGGGTCCTTTGTATTGTATAATTAATAGATTGGTGACTTAGGTAACTGTCGGTGACATGAAAAACACTATTACACCTGTTAAACTAATTGGATATATCAGTCATTATCTAATCTCTTAATGACCCAAAACAATACCATGTTCTTTGGTTCTTGTGTTTTGCTTGCCATTACAAAAGTTTCATTTTCATAAACCAGAAAAGTCAAAGACTGTAAGTTCATGGTCCATAAACTATAACTAAAGCATTATATAATAGATTGGAGTGTTCTTAGGAACTAATTTATCCTTAAACATCTCATCAGGGATCAAACCTTGAGAATATGTATAAAGTAATCTTAAATTTTGGTATCAATTATCTTACCCTTCGAGACATCTCAAATTAGCGATAAGGGATTAGTTTGAATGTGAACATGATTTAAAGGTACCGCCAACAACTGAAACTCATGTGAAACGACCTCGCGATGGAAAAAAAATACAATACATTTTAAGAATGTGAGCATATTCCAAATCTTTTAACCAAGATATTGCCTTCCCGAATCGGGCCGCCGGTAAGACTTCAATTTAATCTTTTACGTCCCACCTTCATAATTTTTTTGTGAAAATGAGTTTTTTTAAAAATATTTCCGAAGTTTAGTTTCTCTTGGACTACTAATTATTTGTTTTGATCAATAATCAATTTAGAATACAATATATAAAATAACCAGCATATTCTAAAATCCATAAAATTTCATTCCCGAACCAAAAAATCATAACATGGAAATGTCGCTTTACATAAATCTATATCTTCAATATGTTGAAGACGAAGAGCAAGACATTGTTTAATCCTCAACTATTAGTGGTAATAACCCTTTTATATTTACTCCTAACTGTTTCTTTAATTTCAAACATACCCATATAATACAAAATCAAGCATCATAATTTTCCTTCATTTTCACGATGGAATTCATAGGTAAAAATGTGCACTTTTATCTAGCCCATTGTATGAATTAAAACTTTTATAATTAAGTTGAAAATTCTATCAGACTTTGGGCCAGTTTGGGATTATTTTCCCAGGCTGCTTTTCCGAAAAGCTCCATTTTCAAGCTTTTGTTGTAAGTAGCAGAGTTGATTTTGAAAAAAATAAGTCAGACAGTTCTTAATTAATTATATGGTACGAATGACCTAAATGTATTGTTTAAAGCTAAAATATGTAATTCTATTAAAAGTTTGTGAAAACAACTTATTGAAATTGCAGCTTGAACAATACCAAACAGGTCCTTTATGTACTAAGTTTAGACCCTCAATTCTTAACATGTAATAATTTTAGTTTATTACTAAATGAATGTATGTAAAACTTAAGTAGATGGAATATAAAAATTTGGAATGACATATAGAGTGAAATATTAATTACAAAGGTTATCCTAGTTTATAAAACTATTATACTAAATCAAGGGTTCTTCTGACATGAAACTTTCGTACTCGAAAACTATACGATTGAAACTAGTTTGTGTTACCCAAATAATATGTTACAGATACCCTAGAAAAATTATATATCAACAGGGTATATACTTTTTTATTATTGAATAAAAAAGAAGATAAACGAAAAATAGATTAACATAAAAATTAAAATATAGCTTCATACAGTCACACAAACTTACTAAAAACAGCCCAAAATGCCTTTTGTCATTTCAAAGCATTAGCGCCTGTAAATTTAATTACGAAAATACGACAAATCAAACTCAATATACAGATAATTAATCCTCCCCCCTCTCTCTCTGCCTATCTTCAGCAGCTACTAGGGCTGCAATAACTCATAACCAACCAATAATTTTCAGTAATAACTATATAAAATTTACAACAAATTAGTAACGAAACTGGGATCCAGTATAAGTCTGGCCAAAGGACCAACCAGCAGGGGCAACATTGTACGACAGAACACTTCTGCCGTCGCTGGCAGTAACTAAGAAAGACAGAGATTGATCATTCAAGTACGAATTACTCTGCCAGTTTTGGCCCCAGTTTCTGGACATGGGTTGCCATCTAGTCTTGGAGCCTTTAATTGACACAGAATGTATATCCCCAGCTCCACCTACATTTGTTATCAGCACTAAATTGAAGTATGAATGCCCATTTATCGTAAACCTTATTCCCCCACTCCTCTTGCACCTCACCCTGTTACATAAACAACAATTTCATTCTTTGATATTTTAAGTTTTGAGGTTTTACTGAATAACACCACCGGTTCTGGTTCTGAGCATAGGTCAGGGGTGCGACGGTCTAGTACTCACGACAAAAAAGGAGTCCAATTATTTCTTACATTTTTATGTAATTACAAGTTTTTATAAAAATTTATTAATGTATTCAACGTAAATGAATTATATTTATAATTTTAAATAAAAAAAAATTGAAGGGCTCATTACCAAGTAAACATATTTTAACCAAAAGAGCCCTTATTTCATATTTCGCTTAGGGCTCCCGACATATCAGGACCGGTCATGTTGAGCAAATACAAATATGTTACGCTTGCTTACCTTCTGTAAGCCACGGGGATAACACCAGCTCTGTACTGGGCGATGTGTTCGAAAATGGGCTGGGAGAGGTCAAAGTGTGGCTGGTCGCACCACCCGCCTGGTGGGCAAAAATTGGTGGCGGTTACTACGATGGTGCCAGGCAAACACCATTGCGGATCATTTACACACATGAGCTCGAAACATGCCCCGCAGCTCAAACCGTTGTCGAATAATGCTGTGCTTAGTGCTGCGGTGTTTATTCCATACCCTTGGCTGATTAGGTTTCCATATCCACAAGCTCCTCCTTCATTAGTAGAACCACATCAACTAATTCATTGGCTTTATTTTAATTAAAAAGCACAAAAAACTTAGTACATGGATAAACTCTCTTTTTTTTTATCAAGTTCAGGGTGAAAGTAAAAAATTGTGAAAATTTAAAAAACCGTACCCATTGTGCCAGATGCATCACCACCACCATAAAACGTTGCATGAGCATTGATCCAGTTACCCCCATAATAACCTTCAACTGAACTCACAACTGAGAGTAACCCGATTGCAACAATTAATCCTACTAACCCCATTTTCCTGCATAAATTAGCCACTTGATTAGCAATTTAGATTATACCCAAAACATGTGCACGATTGTATACATAGTAATGAAATATTTACAGTGGGGAAAGAGTTAGAGAGGAAAAGGAACCTTGAAATAAAGTTGGTCCGTGAGAAATTCATGTAAATGAGAGGAGGCTTTAAATAGAAGTGAGTCAACATCAAACCTCACTCGCAACTTGACAGACTTTAGGCTTTGTAGGACCATGCTATGCAAACTTAAAAAAAATAGTTTATATACACACATACATGCATATACATATACACGTGTGCATTTTCTATGCTGCTTATATAATGAGAAGCTAATATAAGAGTTAATTTGGGTTGTAAATCTGGTTTTATCGATAAAATATCAACTAAACATTTATTTCTTTTAATCAACTAAAAAAAAGAAACTAAAAAATGAAAATTAAAAAAAAAAGACAATTGAGAAAGAAAGATAAGTTCAAAGAGTTTTGTTCTCTCTCTTGCAAGTGGGGTGAGCTAAGGCATCCCTGATATGTTTTAATAGATAGTACAATTTCTTGAGCAAAAAATCGCTGGAAGTATAAATTTTTTGGGGCCATGAGTATAATTATAGAAAATATATGATAGGTGAAGAGATATAAATGTTGCTTTCATGTTAAATATATCTTTGAAAATAATTTCTCGATTCCGAATGTTAATTGTTGTTTTTTCTAGTTTTCAAAACAAATGTGACTATGAAATTACTTTCCTAATTTTATATTAGGAACGATATAAAAAATATTAGTCACTATATATGTCATCGGTCAAGAAAAATTAAAGATTAATGTTTCTGTCAACATAAATTTCAGGAAAAATACTTCAAAAGAAAGTGAATACTAAAACATTTACCATTTAAAAGCTGACATCTCTCAAAACGTCAACAAGCGAAGGTTAAGACTTAAGAGTAAGACAAATAGTTAATTGGCTCCACCACTTGATGGGTCCATTAACTTAAATTTGTTAATTATTAATTTAGTAAGTTGTTTTTTTTAGTGATTGGTTTTCTTGTTTTTTTTATTAGCAAGTTAGTTAGTTTCTTATTATTGTTATTACTTTCCTAAATCATAATTTAATTTTTTAGTTCGAGAGTTGGGCTCCAAATCCCGTGGACAGAATCTCCGAGAATGACTTTTTAAAATGATATCAACCATATACACAAAAAAAAATAGAGGAATTAATATTCATTTGTCATATTATTAGATTTTTTTTTACTTTTATCTTTTTTTTCTTGTAAATTGAATTTGGCTACTTGAAATCTCCAAATCTCACAAAGCGTTGAATTTTTTGAATTGACGCTTTGAAATATTTTGTTCATTTTAATTTTATCTTTAAAATGAAATACACTTTGAATTTTTCGAAAAAATAAAAAATTTATCACATTCTTATACATCGTATAAAACTGTATAATAAAAATAATAATTTTCATGAAGGCATTATACAATGTATAAGAATGGTATAATGTATTTTAAAAAAAACTATATAGAATACATTATACCAATCTTATATCATGTATAACGCCTTCATGAAAAAACAGTAAAAACAGGTATTATAAACTATTATACTATGTATTAAATTATTTTATTTTACTTGAAAGTGAGTTTTATTGTAAGCATAACCACTATTATACAATGTGTAAGAGCTTTCATATCAGGTTTAAGGTCTTCATGTCATGATTTTTATAGGGATATCAGTATTTTTATGAATATAAAGGAGAAAAAAATCTATATAAATTCATTATACAACTTTGTATCATGTATAACGTCTTCATGAAAAGACAGTAAAAAATGACATTATACGACAATTATACACTGTATAAGATTACGAAACATTATTTTTTCAAAAAAATCAAAGTTCATGTTATTTTAAGATAAAATTAAGACGAACAAAATATTTCAAAATGCCGATTCGAAAAATTCAAAGGTTTGCGAGAAGTTGCAAAATTCAAATTAAATAAGAGAGAACGTAAGGGTTGACAAAGTCAACTTAAAAAATGGTAAAAAAAGGTTTCTTCTTATCATGTAAAAGAAAAAAAAAATTTTACTTTTGAGTTTTGTCAAATTAAAGATTTGTAGAACCTAAATTTCTTTAAGAAAATATGACAAATAAAAAAATAACACATTTTAATACGTGATAAATTGAGTATTATGCAAACATGTTATCAAAGAATTTGTCAACCTCTTACTAAATTGATTCATTATGGCTATAATTGCAGTAGAAAGTAACATTAACTGAACCGATATTTGTTAGTTATCGTGATAGATTGTGAACTGAGTTAGATATATGACAAATAAATAGTATTTAAATTAGGTTTACTAAATTTTATACTATATATTATATTTGTTTTTGAATAATAAATAAAATCGAACAAATAAATTAGTTGTTAACAAACAAACAAATGAGTCATTCTTGCGGAACTCGTGGACATATGAGTCGCTAAACAAAACATTCATGAACATGAATTTTGAGATCAAATCTAGCTTGAAAATTAGTTCCAACTTGTTAAAAATTTAGTGAATGAAGCATAAATAGGTCAAAACTCGAGGCTTAGCTCATTTATGGTTAAAGTAAGTATTCATTTTTCATCATGAACCTAATTAGATCCTCTAATAAAATTTTCAAGCCAAATTTGGGCTTGCTCAAGCGCTACTCGTTTACATGCTAAACCCAAAACAATCTAGTTAAACAACAAATATACTAATCGAGTTCAACTGACCTAAGCTTTTTATCGAACTAGTGGATATAGATGACCCTAAACTCAGTAGCGGCTCTACATTGTAAAATGTGGTGTCCATGAACACCATAAAATTTTAAAAGTTGGTATTATATTATGTGTATTAAATAAATGGAAACCACAAAAATATGTAATTGTACCTCTCATATTGATTAATTCTTACTTCATCATCTCTTCTATTTATTAAATTCTAATTAAGGAAAAAATTCATTCTCGATATTATTTAAATAAATATTTATTTACATATATGTTCAAAATAAAATTTTGTTTTCATATATTAATGCTTGAGTGAGATATTTTATGTGTGTTCTTCTATTACCTAAATGTCTTTTTGGTTCTATAGAAATTGCATCTAACCTATTTGATTTTTCGAATGTTTAGTGTTTGACTTATTCAATGTTCATCAATAAATTAAGTGTAAGACCTATTAAATTCCAGTATATTATCAACACAGAGAAATGAAATAACACTATCATCCACTACAAGAAAATGAGTTTTTTGTGATAACCAATATTGTCACAGATACGTGAAATGTTGTCACATATAGCATTATGTGACGATAAATAGTTGTCACGGAGTTGTCACTAATATCAGAGTTATTGATAATATTATTGTCACTATTAACATATCCCATTTTTGCATAAAAATATTGTCACAAATATTTAAGTATTTTGTGACGACAATTTGTTGTGACAACTTTTGTTGTAACCGATAAGTAGACATAGTCGTCACAAAATGTGATGTTTGTCACATATAATACATCAAAATGAATTAAAACTACATGACGACTTAAAAAATCATCACAAATAGTTAATTATTTTGTGACAATAATTTTATTGTGACAACTTTTATTGTAATGAAAAAGGAAACATAATCGTCACAAATAAGCAACTTGTCATATATAATACATCAAATTAAACTAAACTACATGACAACTTTAAAGGTTGTCACAGAAATATTTTTTTGTGATAATAAATCTTGACGCAAAAAATTTTTAACGTTATCACACATATATTTATGTGACAAAAATTGTTGTCACAAAGATATTGTCACTAATAACTAAGTCACTGATAATAATTTCAAATGTGTTGTCACAAAAATTATAGTTTTGTGATAATAGTTTTTGTCATATGGCTCCACTTGTCATGAGTTGTCACGTATCATTTAATTACATTAAATATTTGTGACTACTTTGGATTGAGGGGAACTCATATTTATATAATGAGTGTTCAAAAT